>JAOXJP010006228.1:0-18070 GCA_025762735.1 Platanus orientalis | reverse complement strand
CCCCCTTAATAATTTGGTCATTACTTTCCCAAATCACCTCAAATGTACACAATCTTGGTCTCGTTAGAAAGGTAACTAAATAACTTATCTAATGACACCAAAATCAAGCAAAAAAGTTAAGTTTTGACCATAGAAAAATTAGGTCCAAAGTGAAAAATGAGATTACAATTAAAAACCCAAAAAACTAAACTAACCATGGCACTATTGGCCTCATTACAAAATTACCCACCATTCACAAAATTTGAATTGACCCCACATAACATGTAAATTTAAATCATGCCCTCTTATGTAGGGGTACATACATAAGTCTTGCTTGATTGTCCACATCAGATTTTTTATCCCATCTTATTATAATTCTTGATCAAGAAACGCCCAAGATTCTCTTTCTTTATTCCTTAATCCTTAGCCTCTTCTTCTTCTTCTATGATTTCTCAAGACAACCCAAAAAAATCTCCCAAGAACCTAATTGGTGTTTCCTCTTTAGTGGTTCTTGAATCCCATCACCTTCTTTCTTAACCTTGGAGGACCAATATATATCTTAATGAGTTAAACCTAGTTCAGCTTGGCTTATGCTCACTTAGCTAAACGAGCTCCATTGGAGGCTTCAGCTTGGCCAAGCCAAGCTAGCTCAACTCATTGACAACCCTAGCTGAAGTTTCTGGAGATTTATAAGATTGTGGTGGATAAAAAGGCAGTTGGCAGATTATGTGGACAGCAATCAGGATACGCACAAGTGCCATCCAATTTTGAGAAGAGACTTGAATGATTAGAAGATGACTCCCCTAATTAGTCTGCTAAATAGGGTCAGGAGTTATAGGGTTAATTGGAACATAGAGGATAATCGATGGTAGATGATGAAGAAGAGGAGCATCTTTCCACTGAGATACGGCTTTAAAATGCTTAACCCATCTAGTAATGAAAACATCCCTTTGAAGGAAATTTGGTTAAAGTCCATTCCCTCAAAGATCCAATTTATTATCTGGACAGCAATGTTGGACAGAAATTTAATGGTGGACAAACTAATAAAAATAGGCCTTCCTATTTTGATTCTCTTTTTTTTTTTTTTTCTTTTTTTCTTTTTTTTTTTTTTTTTGAGCTACAGGGATGAGGAATTGGTGTCTCACTTATTGCTTCGTTGCCCTCCTTTTGGGGGGGGGATGTTAAGGGAAGTTGATCAAACCTGGTTGTCCCCCAAAATTTGTGGTCTCTCCTCCTGAGCTGGGGAGCTAGGGAAATTTCAGCAAGAGGGAGCTAGTTGTGGAGAATGGTCGTGGTCATGATTTGTTGGTCCATTTGGTAGGAAAGAAACGAGAAGCTTTCAATGGGTATGCCAAGCTGACTTTTAAGTTCTCTACAAGGTCATTACCCAGTGTTGGTCCCGTAATTACTGGGCGCCGGGGGGGTGGATGGGTAACAGACCTACCTTTGGCTATTTTGCACAAAGTGGCTGCTCACCAAACTCAAACCCATGTTTTCGTGTTGGACAGCCCAAGACACTACCATTGCACTTATTACATGATGAATGTGGCTAATATATTGTTCAAAAGAAAAGTGTAATAAAAAAAATGGTACATGACAATTCAAAGCATCGAGGTGTGCAAAAACATCAAACTCTAACACCAACTTAGAGATCTATTAAACATGCCTTTAAAGATGATATGGAAGCAAGATTTGTATCTTCAAGTCATGGATTTTAATGAGCTCTGCAACAGCATCAGTCCAGCAAAGAACAAAAGCTGGTCGTTTTTGTGGAAGGGCTATGGGGGTTTGAGTAGGGTATAGTCAAGAAGGAATTGAGAGGAGACAACTTGTTATAATAGAAAAGAGAGTAAGGTGTGAAGAAGGGTTAGTTTTCTGGATTTAGGGAGATCCACAGGGATCAGGGTGGCATTACTAAATGCCTCAAGTGGTTCTCTGTTGAAGTTGTTGTGGCTGTTTTGGTTCTTGGCTTCGTTTTCTGTTTTGATGGTCATTATCTTGTAGATGCTTTTTTCTACAAGATAAATCCCACCATACCACTATAAGAACCCAAAACCAAATCACTTCTCTTTTTTTTTCTTTTTTTTCCCTCTCAAAAAGGTCATAACATATGTGTGTTTGCACCAAAACATATATAAAATGGAGCCCTCTGCATGGAAATAACAGAGATAACAAACAGTTAAAAATTAATAGAGCATTATTAGCAAGTCCTTTTCTTGGAAAGCTTATCTGCCAAAGAATTAACTACCCTATGGATATTTGAAGTATGACATGTCTAATAGTCTATCTCTTTTTTATAAGAGAAAAATTCATTCAAAAGAAGATAATACATCCCCAAAAGCAAGAAGTTGTAATATGTGAAGTTTAATTTGGGTTAGCATCTAGAATTGAATCCGAAATCTGACCCAGATACAACCCAAATACAGAAAATTTCAACGGACGGGAGCCGAACCGTATCCACATATGTATTAGGGTTTTTTGGGTATTTACATGTTTTGTCCTAGGGTTGCAGGAGGGAGGGGTTCCAAAATTGCAAATCATCTTTGATGAGTTTTTCCAAATAGTGAGAGTTTTCTTTGCGGCTCCGTGGTTTTTCCCCAAACTAGGGTTTCCTAAGTAAATCTTGTGTTGTGCGTGATTTCTAATTTCGTTTTGTTTAGTGATTTATTGCATCTTGTTTCTTTTGTGACGAAGAAAGTAAATCGATCCTAACAACTGGTCTCAGAGCGAGGTTTGGTTCGAGTGGAAGTAATGGCAGCAACAGCAACGATGGAGGAACCTACATGGTTCAGTGTTAAAAAATTCAACGATATGAACTTCGTTTTCTAGAAGATGCATATAGAGGATTATCTCTACCAGAAGAATCTCTATCAACCCCTTGGAGGAAAAAGCAAAAAGGCGGCGACGATAACAGATGTAGATTGGAAAGTATTTGATCACAAAGCCCTATGTACGATTCGTCTTTTGTTAACAACTTTTAATATTTCTAATGAAAAAACAAAATACGTGATGTCAGCCCTTTGTTGAATATATGAAAAATCATCAGCTTCTAACAAAGTGTTTTTGATGGAAAAACTATTTAATATGAAAATGGCAGAAGGCAGAACTGTGGTTGATTACTTGAACGAGTTCAATACAATTATCAGCCAATTAACCTCAGTTGGAATCAATTTTAAATAGTGAGGTTAAGGCTTTGTTAATTTTCTCATCATTACCAGATAATTAAGATGGATTGGTAATGACTATCAATAATTCATCGGGTTCCAACCCATAAAGTATGACGAAGTTGTGAGTGTGATTCTTAGTGAAGAAGTTCGTAGGAAAACCACATCCTCAAGAGAAACTTCAGGCAGTGCTTTGAATATGGAAGGAAGAGGAAAAACAACTGACAAAAAGCAAGATCAGGGTAGATCCGTGTCAAGAGGTAAATCAAGATCTGAAAAACCTAGGGTGGAATGTTTGAATTCTGTGAAGAAATGGCACTTGAAAAATGACTGTAGGGCTTCAAAGAAGAACAGACATGACACCAACAATAAGGACAAGGAGGTTTCCACAAATATTGTTGAAGATGCATCAGTTCTAACTTTGGACAACAAGTCAGAGTCATGGGTGACTAACTCAGGAGTGTCCTTTCATGCCACATCTAACAAAGAACATCTCAAGAACTATATGCAGGGTAACCTTGGCAAGGTGTTTCTAGGAGATGATAAACCCTGCAATATAGTGGGCAAGGGAGACGTTCTAATTAGTCTTCCAAATGCAGGTACATGGATGTTGAATGATGAGCGTCACGACCTTGTCTGAAAATAAATTTGATTTCAATTGATCAGCTCACAAGTTCAGGTTATAGTATGGTTTTCACGGGAGATTCATGAAAAATCACAAAGAGTGCCTTGGTAGTAGCTCGCAGAAAGAAAGAAGGAATACTCTACCTAATGGGAAATACATATACCTCTATTTCAGTTGCAGCTAAGGATATAGATTCAAACATCTGGCATTACACAATGGGACACAAGCAAAAAAGGGAATAAAGATTCTCCACTCTAGAATGAAGCTTTCAGGTTTAAAAGCATTAGACTTGGAGTTCTGCGAAGATTGTATTTATGAAAAATAGAAGAAAGTCAGTTTCACTAAGGGTACAAGGGCAATCAAGCAAGAGCAGTTGGAACTGGTTCACACTGACTTATTGGGACTAACTTAGGTATCTTCTATTGGTAGCTTACGTTATTTTGTTACCTTTATTGATAATTCGACTAGAAAATTATGAGTTTATTTTCTTAAACATAAGTCTAACGTGTTTGAGACCTTCAAGAAGTGAAGAGCTGTTGTTGAGAATGAAACAGGTTGTAAGTTTAAGTGTCTCAGGTCAGATAATGGAGGTGAATACTGCAACAAGGAATTTGAAAATTACTGTACAAAGAACGAGATCAGGAGAGAGAAAATAGCCTCCAATATACCACAACAGAATGGTGTGACAGAGCGAATGAACCGGACTATTGTGGAAAGGATTAGGAGCATGAGAGTACATGCAGGTTTGCCTAAACAATTTTGGGCGGATGTTGTTAGCACAGCAGCATATTTATTGAATCAGGGACATTTAGTACCTTTGGATAGTGGACTCCTAAAAGAAGCATGGACAAGAAAACAGGTAAATCTTAAACACCTAAGAGTGTTTGGTTGTATGGTTTATGTATATGTTGATGCAGATCAGCGGGACAAGCTAGATCCAAAATCCAAAAGGTATATTTTCATTGGATACGGGTCTGAAGAATTTGGCTACCAGTGCTGGGATGATGAAAACGGAAAAGTCATACAGAACAAAAACGTTGTATTTAATAAGAAAGTCTTGTATAAAGATAAGACTATTGTTTCAAACAAAAATGAGTTTATGGAGTTTGAAGAGATTTCTAATGATAATGTACAGGTTATGAATGAGAATGAAGCGCCAAACACAAAAGGACGTGGGGATTAACAAATACTGCCTCAAGCACCTACTCCAGAAATAAGAAAGTCATCCAGGACACCTAAACCAACACAACGGTATTCTCCTCATCTATATTATTTGTTGTTGACAAATGGTGGTGATCCGGAATTCTATGAAGAAGCATTAGAGGTTGATTTTTGGACTGAATGGGAGCATGCAATGGATGAGAAGATGAAGTCTCTAATATCCAATCAGACATGGGACTTAGCTCCACTACTAGATGGCAAAAAAGCACTGAGCAATAAAAGGGTTTTCAAGTTGAAGGATGAGAATGATGGGAATAAAAGATATAAGGCCAGGTACGTGGTTAAAGTATGTCAACAAAGAAGAGGAATAGATTATTCCGAATTATTTTCTCCAGTTGTGAAGATAACAACTATCAAGGCAGTGTTGAGCATAGTGGCAGCAAAAGATTTATATCTTGAGCAGCTTAACGTGAAGACTGCATTCCTTCATGGTGATTTAGATGAAGAAATTTACATGGAACAACAGCCACAAGATTACACTACTGAAGGAAATGAGAAAATGGTGTGTAAGCTGAAAAAGAGTTTATACGGGTTGAAGCAAGCACCAAGGCAGTGGTATTTGAAGTTTGACAGTTTCATGACAGTAAATGTCTTTAGGAGATGTCATGCAGATTATTGTTGCTATATCAAAAGGTATAACAACAGTTACATTATATTGCTTTTATATGTTGATGATATGTTTGTTACAAGATTAAGCATGTGCAGGAGATAAATAATCTCAATGATATATTTGTCAAGGGAGTTCAAGATGAAAAACTTGGGTGAAACTAAGCAAATTCTTGGTATGAGAATCACAAGAGATAGGAAAAATCACGTGTTGAGGTTGTCTTAAGAGGACTACATTGAAAAAGTCCTAAAAAGGTTCAACATGCAAAATGTCAAGCTAGTCAGTACCCCATTGGCAAGGCATTTCAAACTCTCCAAGAAGCAATCTCCTAAATCCTAAGAAGAGATAGATTACATGTCCAAGGTACCATATGTATCAACAGTAAGCAGTTTGATGTATGTTATGGTTAGCACAAGGCTAAACATTGCCCATTCAGTAGGAGTTGTTAGCAGGTTTCTAAGCAAACCAAGAAAGATGCATTAAGAGGCTGTGAAGTGGATTATAAGGTACCTAAGAAGAACTTCTAAAGCCGTATTGATTTTTAGAGGATCTAGACTTAACCTACAAGGTTATATGGATTCGGATTTATCAAGAGATTTTAACAAACGAAAAAGTACTATAGGGTATGTCTTCACCTTGCGTTCTATAGCTATTAGTTGGGTGTCATAATTGTAGAAGATAGTGGCACTTTCAAGTATTGAAGCAGAATATATTGTTGTCATTGAGGCAAGCAAGAAAATGGTTTTGTTGCAGAACTCGATGGAAGAGTTAGGAAAGAAGCAAGAGAACAATAGGTTACACAGTGACAGCCAAAGTGCTATTCATCTTACGAAGAATTCAACATTCCATGAAAGGACCAAACACATTGACAGGAGGCATCACTTCATATGTTTACTTCTAGAAGAAAGGGTGTTGAGTTGAAAAGTATCCAGACGGATAACAATCCTACTGATATGTTCTCTAAGGTAGTCACAATAGCGAAACTGAAGCTATGCAAAGCTTTAGTTGGTCTTCAGGTGTGAAGATGGAGCAATTGAGTCATAAGAGATAGGAATCACATCAAGGAAAGAATGGTGTTCATAAACATAGGAGGTGCAACATGATATCAAACTTCAAGAGGGAGATTATACTATGTGAAGTCTGATTAGGGTTAGCATTAGAATTTTTTTCAACCAGAATTTGACCCAGATATAACTTGGAAAAACCCAAATACAGAAAAGGGGCCCGAGGGTGATGCCCTCTGAAATTTTGACCCGTTTTATGGTTTTATGTTCCGAACCAGATTTGATCCATATCCGCTATGTATTAGGGGTTTTTGGGGTATTTATATTTTTTGTTCTAGGGTTGTGTGCGAAGAGGGAGAGATTCTGAAAATGTTATAGTCTTTCACGAGATTTTCCAGATAGTGAAAGTTTTCTCTATGACTCTATGGTTTTTCCCCAAACTGGGGTTTTCCACGTAAATCTTGTGTTGTTCGTGCTTTCTATTTTCATTTTTCTTGTTGATTTTATTGCATCCCATTTTCTTCTAAGATGAAGAAGGTAAAATGATCCTAACATAGTGCTTCCATACTTACCAAGAAATGGAAGCCATTCTGTGAAAGAACTTATTGGATGCAAGCTTAGATTGGGACTTTTGGTGGTTCCATGAGGTCAAGCCATTGCCAAAACGATATCTCCTCCATGTTCCTTTGGATAAGGCTAGACATGATAGAATTCCACACTAAGAAGGCCACATGGCAATACATTAAGCAGTGATCTCCTATTTCCATATCCTCATGAAAAACTAGACATAGATTTGAGACATGTGGAGGCAAAGCTGAATATTCCTTCAGACAGGAAGAACACTTGCCAAAGAAGGTGTTTCACTTTAGAGGGAGTGGGAAGATGTCAAATCCATTTTTAGAGTCCATCAACAAGGCTCGTGTTGGAGAGGTTAGAGTGGTTGTAGCCTTTCAACAAACGATATTCAATTTTAACTGTGTAGTTTTCCTTTGAATCAAGGGCTAGGGTTGTCTTTGCTTTAAAAATGACTGAGGGAAATGCAAAGGATAGCACCCTTCTTTGCCGAGTTGATGTGGTGTTCAGGATAGGTCATATTCCATTGTTTTCTTTCTTCATCAATAAGGTTAGCGACTTTCGAGTTGAGCTAATCATTTGGTATTGGAGATGACAGTTTGAATCTAGGAATGTCGAGGATACAAGGGTCCCCCTATATGTTAATGTCTTTGCCGTCTCCTACCACCCATAATAGTATTTTGAGGATGACTTCTTGACCCTTAAGGATATTCTTGAAGCCCCACACGCCTCAAGACTTCGGTTTAGTTTTGAGGAAATAGCCATTAGGATGGTAAACCAATTGCATGAGTTGAGGCCATAAAGAATGAGGATTTTGTATAAGGCGCCAACCCTGCTTAACCACTGAGGCCATATTATATAAGTGGAGATCATGCAAACCCAGGCCCTCATCCTGTTTTCTCCGACACATGTCCCATCTAGACCAATGTATCTATTGGGAAAGTGTTTCGAATTCAAGGGGTGATGTAACCTCGATGACGATCCGAAGAAAAATCCAATATGCCCCATTTACATTTTTTGACTTGAATTCTTGACCTGATTAGGGTCTGACTCGACCTGTGGACAATGGAGTTTCATGGAGGTTGGTTTCTTGGGTTTTGTGCCATCATACTGTTCATTGTAATCTTTGTTTTTGTTCATATTGAAATCTCTCTTGTCGTTCTTTGCACGCGGACGTAGGCTTAAGCTGAACCACATAAATCATTTGTGTACTTAGTGTGATTGTTGTTTTCACTATTTTCTTCTACTTTGTTGCATATGACTCCAAATTTAGGCCTTTACATAACAATATATTTCATTTAAAGTTCATTTGGCTCCACTAGAAGTTTCATTGCTTCTTATCAATAGATGAACATAGCTTTTTAAGGAGTAAAAAAGTAGGACATCCTATAGTTTTGATCTAATTAAGCTTGATCCAATGACCCTAACCTTAAACTAAGTATACATGTAATGGGGAGGGGCCACCAAATGGGATAGGCTGCAATGGAAAGGACATAGATAAGGAAGACTTAATTAAGAAGACAAAGTGTGAAAACAAGAGATACATGACTTAAGCAAACAAACCTTATAACACGCTAGATTGACATAAAGCCCTAATGGCTCACCAATTTTAACCGGCCCCATGCCTAGGGCTGCAAATGGACCAATTTTTTTAATCTAGATTCGATCGTATTCAATCCCCTTATATGGATTCAAGCATAGTTATTAAACTTGGACCAGACATTGACCTGACTAAGAACCTAGGTCATTGGATTACCGGTTCAACCGATGGGTCATTGGTTGGACCACAAGGTCAATTAAAAATAATTTAAAAAAAAAAAATATTTTATAAATATAAAAAATGTTAAATAAATAAGAAAATAAGTTAAAAAATTATATAACAATTTTAAATCACATATTCTTAAAAATATAATGTAAATAGATTAAAAAAATACATAATTATGCATGACAAAAATGAAGCTTTTGTTTAAATTATTACTTTTGATAATAAGAATAGACCAAAAGATAATTCTATGGTCTAGTGGTTAGGCCATCATTAGACTCTAAATCTATTAACTTGAATTCCACACTTGGTTGAACTTTTTCTTTTCTTCTCTTTTTTAATCCAGACTTGAGTTCAAAAGATGGTCCAACCGGCTAGGTTGGACAATTCGACCAAAAACCCGCTGGGTTTATTATAAAAACAATCTAATTAGCAACCTAGACTGGTTGAGCTGTTGGGTCACTGGGCTACATGTCTAGGTTAATAACTATGGATTTAAGTGGATCCACTTCAATTAATTATTTATTTCGTTTGGTATATAGCTGATACATACCACATGTTGGATGACTAAGATATGGTGGGAACCACTTAAAGAATCCTAAGATATTAGGTTTTCTAGATTATGTTTAATTTTTTTTCTAATTTAATTAGTATTTGATTTGTTATAGGACTCTAGACTGTTTGATTAGGTAAAGATAAATTTGATTTCTTAGATTTTCTGAACGTATGTATAAATAGCTAGTTTAGTTGGGCATGGAACACAGGCTTATAAAATTATGGAGATTTCTTTAATTTGTAAGGGAGGATTATCTAACACTATTTAAAGAAATTGAAGAAAAAAAATATCTTGTTCAGTGTGTTTTGGATTATTTGCTTCAAGCCTACATTAATTGGTATCAAAGCCTATGTTTCATGGTTGTGATTGATTTGCAGACATCATACTAATGAGAAAAAGAACTTGAACAATGGAGGAAACAAATTGAAGTCATTGTTGAGTATATAACACTACTCGAAACCCCAAATCCAAAAGAATATAAAGAGGTGGTTTCCGAAAATCTATTTCATATACGTGCTTTTTATGAAGAGTCATTTGAAATGGATTATTGGTCCATATTTTATGAGTCAAATGACTCAGGTAAAAATTATTCGTCTTTACCCATTTACGATAATCCTGTGTATGATAAAGGTGAAAATGAGTTGTGAAGGATGGAGACCTCTTCAGTCAAGTACAATGATAATGTGTTCTCATTGATGTCTTAGCCTACTTTATAAACCATAGCATCCTATGATGAATTCCTTTTATACAAAGATGGAAACAATAATCAGATCCAAAAGCCATACTTGTCTGAAAGTGTGATTATTCATGGTGCATAATCCCAACTTTTGTGACATCTCAAATTGGCAAACCATTGTTATCGATTGTTGTTTCAATTCTCTCAGAGACTGCATATAAATATATATGATGGTTATAGGTATTGGATATATTATTGATGGTTATAGGTTATTAGATATATTGTGATTATAAATAAAAGTTATGTGAATAAACAAATATATGGATCCATATCCAATATCCAGATATATAAATAGATACAAATATGCATCTTGTTTTCAAATATCTACCAGATATTTAAACGGATATGGAGATTCACTTAATCTTAAATAGACCGAATACGAAACTAAGTCTATTTGTAGCCTTATTGATGCCATCCCTAAAATAAATATTGAAAACCCCAAGAAATTCACTGCCTTCGTCACATTTACTTTCAAGCTAATTATAGTTCCTACTCACATTTGACAGTTACATGCAATTACGTGAAAATGAAACTAAAACAAGAAAGAAACAAAGAAACAACTAATGCAAATTGACGACGGGGTCGAGGTGTTCTCAAGGAATCAGATTCTTTCCAAATATATGAAATAAAATACGGTCAAGATGATTACGCTATCTAGTTTGAATCATCTCCAATATGAATAGAGAGATATCACGACTATACCTACCTAGAACGTGGCATAATGCCATACAAAGGGTACTTAGTATAATGGCTTCCTATGACCCATGTGTATTTACCAAGAGACCCTTTGCTAGACTCCAAGCCATGCATTGGTTGGTATTGGTGTTATATCCCTCCATTGAGACTGGAGATGATTCAGAACCTATCCCTTAACATAAAAGAACACCCTGTCCTCTCTTATCTTTGGCTGACACTCAAGATTTAAGAACAACTAAAGATTTCTTTCTTTTAATGCTCTTTCCATTTTTAAACTCATCTCTCTCTCTCTCTCTCTATCTCTCTCTCTCTCTCTACTTAAGGTCAAGTTTCTCTGTTTTCTTCAACCAAAGCATCAAGGAGGAGGAGAGGGAAGACCCAACTCAAGTTCACCATGGATTTGAACAATCTCTGCAATTCACTTCTTCTCCATTCCCACCAAGGCATATGAACTTCATGCACTTGTCCCCTCCCACCATATTACCTAATAACCAGCAACCGCCAAATGAGGTAAAAGCCTTTTAAAGCATACGGTTCTGATTTAAATTTTGTTTTGTTATGTGTTATAATATGAGTTCTCTATCATTCTTAATGTTATGCTTATAAACTTTATGTTTTTTTATTCTTTTAGGTGGGAGGAGACAATATGCAATCTCACCTTATGCAGTTATAAAGGCAGAACTTACGACTGTTTTGGCATCAACAGATGTTAGATATCCAACAAATTTCAGGTTTTTTATTTTCAGATCTTTTTTCTTCTTCTATTTTTACTGCCTCTTTGGGTCTCATAAAGAATATAAACACAGCCATTGATAGCTCCTTCTTAAGCTTGGAAAATGCTCTTTTAAAGCTATAATTGTCGCCAATTGTTCCACATTTATGGTAATTACCCTACATTCAACAAATGTTAAAAATATGTTATAGTGTTCCAAAGTAATTGATTTAGGTAACATTTAACATATTTGGCAATTTTTATTTTTCTTTAGATGCATGAGGGTCCATTTTCTAGCTATCAATGTTACTTTTTTCAAGAAATAGAATTGATTTTCGTTCTATATCTTGAAAATCATGATGATGATGAAAGTGAATTTTTTTTAATTTTATTTTTTATGATAAACTATGAAAGTACTTTTCTATAGTAAGGAAAATAGTCATGCTTATTGATTATAAGACTAAATCTTTCATAGTTCTTTTTAGTCACTAATGGAGTTCTTATTTTTATGTTGTTTTGCAGAGTTAAGTGTCACCCGCTTCCCCTTGCAAGGATTAAGAGGATAATAAAATCAACTAATAAGGATGTTAAGGTTTGGATATTGATTCATATTCATGAAATAATGAAAAAGAAAAATACAAGAATAACAAAAGGATATGAAAATATAAACCATTCATTCAGATCCACTTGTGGCCTTAAAGTCTTGCCTATTGTCCTACTTGTGCTGCCTTGTGACACATACCCCCAAATGTAAAAAGCACCCACCTAAATTTTATTTTTTGGGAGTAGGTGACGCACAGCAGTGCAAGCAAGACAATAGGCAGGATTTTAAGGTAAGGAAAGGATCTGATCTCTAGACTACTGTATTCGTGCATGAAAGTGCACACATGTTGACGAGTGTGATAGATTTATTTAGAGAATGATTGTCTGTGGTGAAACCTTTGTAGGCGTGCCACAGATTGACACATGATGTGGTTTTGAATTTGGTGCCTCTTTTTGGACACCTATTTTTTCAACTAAGCATGTTTTCGGATGTTTTAACCCCCAACACACCATGTGTCAGCTTAGAGTTCATCGCAGAGACTCAAAACACTTTTTCATCATTGAACATTTGCTTTCATGTATTTATGCATGTTATCATTCTTACATTTTAAAAGTTACATTTATATTAATAAAAAAAAAAAAAATCTTTAGTTTGATATTGAAAGGGTTGTAAATGGCATCTTTGTGTCTTGAGTTGTTTCTTATGTTCTTCTCAACATTTACTACCAGATGGTAAGTGCAAATGTTTCAGTCCTATTCTCAAAAGCACGTGAGGTTTTTATTTTAGAACTCACTCTACGTTTGTGGTGCCACTGAAGAAAGTAAGAGACGAATTTTACAGAAGAGTGACATTGCAAATGCAATACGTGATGAAAAGGTTCTTGATTTCTTAGTTGATGTCATTCCAGAGGAGGAGTATCAGGTGTTTTTGACTTCACCCATCATGATTTTTTGTTTTCAATCAATCAAGTCAAATTAATTAAGGATTAACATGAATTAGAAGAGGTGGCCAATTTTTTAAATAATATTTACAAATCCATGTATTTAACTTAGTCAATTTTTTTTTTCTCAAGAAGAGGAGAAACGGAATAAATATGAGAGGAATCGAATCTCTTCCCTCCAATGGAGAACTTTTCCCTATGTTGGATATGAACCAGTACCACCATGATCTTAATGGAGTGAGTTACATAAAACTTCTAATTTTAACCGATGAATCAAAGCTACTTGATCTTTATAGTGGATCTTTAAAATAAATCTATGGAGTTGTTTATCCGTTTATTATAGGAATTCCTGGTAAGGCAAGAAGAAATGTTTCAAACGTTCATGATTCAACCTTCGATGCACTCTACCCAACTCATCTATGAACCTGGCCCTTTAGTGAGATATAAAATTTTGATCTATAGAAATAATCACGGTTCACCTTTTTTTTTTGGATCTTGTGTCAATTTTTGCAGCATGGAGGTAACTGTGTCATCGAAAGCTTTAAGTGAAGTTGGGATCTTCTTTGACGACCAAAAGGAAGGCAAAGTAAGAAAGCAGGTTAAACTCGGAAGAGATGGCGATCTTCTAAGATAAATAAAAGTCATCCACCTCTTAAGTATGAGGTTTTTTTTTTTTTTTGGAATGATCCATAGTATGAGGTTTGATAGAACTTTTCGAAATTCAATTTCGAAGACATTGTGATCAAAATATTATGAATTATGAGATATTATATGCATATTGTGTGTGGCACACACACAGATGCCAATGGCCGGGCTTGAACTAGGCCATAGTCCGCCCAAAGTTGTCTGACATGCTTAAGCCCAGCTTGGCCTAGGATGGGTTCAAATCGTCATTTCCATGCTCAGCCTATTTGTAATTTTTCAAGCCTAGACCTGACCTAGCAAGTCCATTTCGCATGCACATGCTGCGCTGGAGCCACATTTGGGCCTGATTTTGGAATTGAAAGACATTCTTAGCTTCCTTTCCTTTCTAACGTTTCCCTAATAATACAAAGATATATCATAATTACAAGAATGATTGTCTGTGTTGACACAGACCTCCATAAGTGTGCCATTGATTGACGCATGATGGGTTTTTGAATTTAGTGCCTCTTATGGAACACCTACTTTTTAATCGGAACACTTTTTGGGACGTTTTTAACCCCAAGCACAACACATGTTAGCTCATCATTCACCATACAGATCACAGAACATTTATATAACTAAAAAGTATAGCTGGGGCGTTTTGGCTTGGACACAGTCAAATGAACCATCAGGCTACAATACCTATACTTACCCCCCAAAAAAGGCTACAATACCTCTGCGCAGAATTGACCCACAAACCAAAATATCAACCCAAGTCTGGTCCTTAATTAGTCTAACCAAAAACCGATTGGGCCACCCAATTGACGATCCTAAAGAGACAAAAGGCAAATTAATTTACCAACATAAACTATTTTAAGATTTGAATCAATGGAACTAAAATACTGAAGTCTCCTTTTTCTTAATCAGCATTCCCATGGTCAAGGGGTTTGGATTAACACAAATTCAACTATGGTCTTCATGACTAACAAGATCATACTCTTTCCGTTTTAGAACAAAAATAGACTAGAGCCCTATTGGAAAAAAAATCCGTACAAAACTTCTTGGATATATTTTCTATATTTACATATTTCAAATTTAAATTCAAATCTGCCCGGTTGTCATGATCTTGGGAATTTATGTAATTGTTGTAATCTCCAATCCCAGAAATCTATATCATTTCTTTTAAATTTCTTTTGATTGCCTACAGTCTTGTAACTTATTGAAGGTAAACTTGTATATAAACCACCATGTAGTGATCAATGAAATACGAGTTTTTACTCCTAATCTCTGCATTTTAGTTTGTGTTTTCTCATGGTATCAAAACAATATGCTCTTTGGGAATAATACCTCTTTGTTGGTCATACTGCTAGCAAATTTTTAATCTTTTTTTTTCCTCTCTCAATCATTATTTTTCTATTAGTCATTCTGCCAACAAGTTTTTTAACCCAGTCATTTTGTGATCAAAATAGTCCCCACCATCTCATTAGCAATGGCAATAAATGATTCTGCACAGGTATCAGCGGCAAACTCCAATAGCACTCCTGCATTAGGTATGACTGAAGATTTATCAAGTCATTTCTTTTTGCATCATTCCGACCATCCAGGTTTAACACTTGTTTCTCTGTCACTTACCAGCGAGAACTATAGTACATGAAACTGATCCATGACAATGGCTCTCAAAGCTAAAAACAAACTTGGTTTCATTGACGACACCATTAAACGACCCGTCAACTCTTCTGATCCAAGTTATTTACCTTGGGAGCATTGCAATACCATGGTTTTTTCATGGCTTCTCAATTTTGTTTCTAAGGAAATTGCAGGTAACATCATTTAGGCTTAATCAATTCTTGGGATTTGGGAGGATCTCAAGGAACGATACTCTCAAATAAATGCTCCCCGCATATTTCAAATACAACAAGACATATCGAATCTCCAACAAGAGCAACAATCAGCTGCCATTTATTTTACCAAGTTAAAGACACTATGGGATGAGCTTAACAACTACCGTCCTATATCAAGATGTATTGTGGTGCTATGAAATCTTTGAGTGATTATGTGTAGCAAAATCAAACAATGAAATTTTTAATGGGACTTATGATTCATACGTGGTTGTATGTGGAAAAATCCTTTTAATAGACCCATTACCCAATATCAATCGGGTTTTCTCTTTGGCCTTGCAAGAAGAACACCAACGGGAAGTGGCCAAGAATATGGTTTTTGCCATGGAATTGATAAAGGGAGATATTATTAATGCAAGGGCATTGTTTGTCAAATCCATGGGAAAAGGTGTGGAAGAAGCTCTAACAAGTCAAGCTAGGAAGATCAAGACTCAAGCCAGACTACAACTTCCAAGGAGGTAAAAGCATGCATGTAGCTTCATAGGGATCACGTAGTATGACCCTAGGCATGTCCACACACATGGTTGAATGCCCCAATTTGGTCCTAAGTTGATATGGACCTTCCCAATATGTGCACAACACTGTACACAGAGAATTCACTGTGTGTGACCGATCACAAATCCCATGATCAATCGCAATACAGAACACAAGAATCGTAACAGATCATAAAGTCCATGATCGATCACACTCATGGTTTTTTGATCACCCAAGGACTAGGCCCCATATCTGTGACCGATCACAACCTAAGTCCCAACAACTTCATGATTGATCACAAAGCCCATGACTGATCACGTCATGGTTGTGACTTAAAGTGGGGCCCACACCATTTGACACTCTCGACATATTTTCGAGGCATTTGAGAAAATGGCATTGTAATCGATCACAAACCCCATGATCGGCCACGGATCTATTATTTTGAGATTCCTCCCTTTTCATTTTTAAATGGATGGATAGTCTTTCTTGTCCATTTGAAAATATTCTAATCCAAGGATTGTGATCCTTTTACGTTTCCTATAAAATGAAATGTTTTCCATTAGGGTAAAAGAACTTCAAGCATTCAAGGGAGTGTTATTTGCTTTGCTAAAAAGAGCCTTCAAGGGTGAGAAACCCTAATCCTCCATTGCATGAGCTGCAAGCTCGAAAGTTCATCAAGAAAAACTCTCTTAGTTCCCTCTTAGCTTATATTAGCTAACATCTACAAGAGAGGTGTGGTTTTGGGTTATCCCTAGAGGAAACCCCTTTGTGGTTAGCCTAGCTTGTGAAGCTCTAGTGCCATAGCTTGAAGAAGAAGTGAGTGTATAAGGCAAACCAGCTCAACAAGGAGCACTCCCACATGTAGTAAGAACAGAAACATCAAGCAACTTAGTGGTAATATTTGCTATTCATTTTGCATTTATTTTCATATTCATCTATCATCATTTGCTTTGCTTTCGCTGAAGACACCGGAAGCTTGAGAACCTCCACCGGAAACACCAGAGGTAGTGCACACTCGCTAGAGACACCGAGTGTTGTTGAGTAGCTTGCTTGTAAGCAAGTAGTGAGGTTTTGTATGTTGACCTAGGTTGTATGTGACAATCTAAATGAAATATACCTAAGCACATAGTGAGCTTTAGAAGAGTGGACATAGGCCTTACTGCCAAACCACTATAAATCTTATGTTATGGATTAACTGTGTGATTGCTTGTCTCTCTTACTTGTGCTCATATTTTCTATAGCTTGCTACGTATTTGTTTTAATGCTTGAGTAGCACTTTGATGCACACACTCACATAAAGAAAATTAAAATCAATCCCAACATTAGCAAGAAAGGGTAGAATAAAATTTGATATCCCATTCACCCCCCTCTAGGATAATATTAGAGACATTTCAGTTAGTATCAGAGCCTAGGTTACTCAAGTAGGGCTTAACAACCTGAGTAAGATCCTAGCGAAAATCTTAGATAGCTAGAGAAGATAGTGGAATGTTTATTAGCACCCCTTCATTTTTTAATGGAACTGATTATGGGTATTGGAAGTCTCGCATAGAGATTTTTCTAAATGCGTATGACCCTAGAGTTTGGAGTATAATTGTTGATTGCTACATTGAGCCTGACAAGCTTAGGAGTGAGTGGACTCCCGCCGAGTTGGATGCTCACAAGTTCAACTTTAGGACATTGAATGCCATAGCTAGTGTTCAAGCCCCAGATGAGTTTAGGAGGATAGCTCATCTAAAGACGGTAAAAGAAGTGTGAAAGCTTTTATCAGTTATCCATGAGGATACAAGTGCCGTAAAAATGTCCAAGCTTCAAATGTACACTGCCCAACTTGAAGCTTTAAGGATGGAGGATGACAAAGCGGTCTCCCAATTTAATGTTAAGCTATCAAACTTGGTAAACATCATGAGGAGTCTAGGAGAGGACATCCCCGAGTCAAAGGTGGTTAGGAAAGTACT
>JAOXJP010006217.1:0-18071 GCA_025762735.1 Platanus orientalis | reverse complement strand
CATTCAATACTCTCTTTAATATTTTGGGGGGAAGCTTTGAGCACAACTACCTATATATTGAATAGAATGACTACAAAAAGTAAGTCACTGACTCCTTATGAACTTTGAATTGACAAGAACTCAATTCTATTAAATTTGAGAATCTGAGAATGTAAAGTTCATGTTCTAATATCAAAACCTCTTGGAGACAAGTTAAGTAATCAAACTTATGAATGCATATTCATTGATTACCTTAACAATGGATTTGGTTATAAATTCGATCATAAGAAAATGGGGCTTATTAAAAATAGAGATGTTACATTTATAAAAGAGGTTAAACCCATTAGTGATCTTGAAAATATCCTATTGATAAAATGAATATAAGTGTCCAGAGACTGTAATGGATATAGATTCGAATGAACCTATTGGTGAAAGTACTATTTTACCAGATGAACCAAAAGAACATCCTATGATTAGAGAGAGGAAAAAGTATAGAAAACTTTCATCCATGTTTCATGACTATTATGGTTTAATGGTAGAAGAAGATGATTATATGGAAGAAGATATAAACTTGAGTATTTCTTTGTATGAGCCATACTTAAAGACGCAAGATATTATTTTGATTGATGTGACAATTGTGTTGGTGTAATGTATAATAAATCAAAGTTAGAAAGTACAAAATTGCTTAAATGATGATATTGTTATTCAATAAGAATTAATACTTACAAAAGTAGATTAGGGAATGGATTATGATCCTTAGAAAGAGTAAAGTGACGTTAAATGTTATCTTGATGATTGTATTACTAAAATTTTCATATTTTTCAATTGAATGTTGAAAAGAAAACTTGTACTAAAGGTTTGAGTACAAAGTAGATGAAGATGGAAAAATTCTTTGAGACAAAAATAACAAATATAAGAAAGTGCAAAGTTTACAAAATTTGGCATCATGCATGCATGAAGTAGTTGACATATCAAGTTATAGCTATTTTACAAAGGCATTGAAGATAGATACTTTCAACAAGATGAAGAAGCTCGACATGGTGATCAGTCTAGCTTAAGGGGGTTATTGGAAATCCAAGCTAGACTTCCTTGAAAAACTAAAATCCTCATTGTAAAATATCTTTCTTGCTCTACAAGCTTTTTTTGAAAAGATAAATGTGTTGGAACATAAACAAAACCTTAGAATACAAGCTAGCTAGTCCTCTTTCAAAATTGTAGTTAGTTAGTATTTACTATTTTCTTTGAGAATGTAAGATGTATTGTAGTTTATTTATGTTCTCATTTACTAGGTTGGTAGTTTGATGCATAGGAAGCAAAAAGAGAGTTAATGGAGTCAAATTTCGTTTTTGAGATGTAGGCTACATATATAGCTTTGTATCTTGTCAATTGTAAGCCATTGAAATAAAATTTGAAGTCTCCTTTAGCCACACAAGAAGTTAGCCATATTTTTCTTTGTTTATTGACATTAAGAGCATACTTTTTATTTTTTTGATTTTCTATCATCCTTCCTCCATCTAGTTGGCTCAATACAATTGGGTGGGGATGGGGGTGATCATTACAACATACAAATTTTTCAAAAAACTCATCGATATTAAAAAAATCAACTAAATTAGAAAAAAATTGGTGAATTTGAAAATTTTGTGTTCTCCTTGATATTTGTTTTGCAATATCATTGTCATTGACGTAAAATCTTTTGCCACCCCAAGTCCTTTCACTATAATTTTTGGTTTTATTGATTCTAGAAAATCCACTATGGTAAATAATATACATATTTTTACATTGTATTCAAAATTATAAGAGAGAGAGAGAGAGAGAGAGAGAGAGAGAGTTAGTTAAAGAAAAAAAAAGCTAATTTAGGATGAAAATAAGGGTCATGCAATTTAATATGTTCCATAGCTATTTACCTATAATAAAATTTATGTGATTGCCATTTATTTATTTATGGGATTAAGTTTACAAATTATGCTTTAAAAAAATCATTAAATTAATAATAATTTTTGAAATATAACTAAATATAAGTAAATGCTATTTAGAGTAACTTATGAATAGATTCACAGCTAGCTTCATTTGCATCCATCATCATAGAAAATGTCTATAATGGTGTTTGCCTATTATCCGCTCATTGGTATAATTATTAATACTGGAAGGGTTGAATATTGAGACTTAATTAGGGGTGACAATGAGCTGGGCTGAACCGAGCTTTGCCTAATTCAGCTTGGGTTCGTCACATGTAAACAAAGCTCAGGCTTGTCACGAGTTAAGGTGTCAAGCTTAGGTTAGATTCGGGCTCGGAAAAGTAAGCTCAGCTCTGGTCAGTTCGGCTCGTTAAAAAATATATATTTATAAATAATGAAAATGATATGTGAGAATCGTTTTCTTCCATTTCACTTGTTCCCATCGTACCTCTGTGATTGAGCTCAGTCAAGCCTCCACGATTGTTGTCGTGTATGATAGTCATCAAAAAAGTTTAAACAATGACTTTTTCTATTAAACATGTCAAGCATCCTTAGTACTCTTCCAACGTAATCTTGATCTTCACCTTCACCTCATAAAAAGACCAAACATTTTCCTTCTCTTCAAAGGATTTTCTCTTCTCCGTATGTGTCACTGCTCTCTACTCATTGTGCTATCAGTTGTTGCCCTCTGTTTTGTGTAGCCTTAGCCTTTTAAAGGGGTTCTCAAGAACCCGAATCCTCGCTGGTGAAACTTATCGGTGAAGGTGGAGCGAAGGAACACTCTTATCGCTAAGAGAAATTAGAGGAGAAAGCCAAACATATGGAGTCCCGACACGAGAGATGTAAATGGTAAAGGAAAAAGAAAAGATGTTTAAAAGGATAGAGATTAGGGTACGGTTTTAGGGTTTGCAAATTTTTTTTTATTTTAAATTTCATTCATTTCACATGATGTGAGACGGTGGGTGTCGACATGAGAGATATAAAAGTTAAAGTAAAAAAATGATGGAGAACGATTTTCTGTGTTGACATAGGATTATGTAGGTGTTCCATTGACTGACACATGATGTATCGTTTAATTTGGTGTCTCTTTTTTTTACACCTGAACACTTTTTGAACCCCAATATAACATGTGTCAGCTTATAATTCACCATAAACACTACAAGCACTTTATCGCCACATAACATTTTCTTCAAAACAAAAATAAAATAAAGATGAAAACAGTACACTAGACAGTAGACACTAGGTGGTACAAATAAGGTAAAATAGCTAGAAGTTAGATGTTGTATAAGTCTCTCTATCAAACTGCATGTACTCGTTCACCTTAAAATGAACCTGCAGTCATGTACTTTATAATTTTCTATTAAAAAAGTTGAAAATGTAGCATGCCTAATCATAACAAAAGCTTGTACAAGGACGATTGATATGAGATCACCTTCAAACTATTAATTAAAAAAAAAAAAAAATCTTTAAACACATGTATATAATTAGCTATTTCTTTAAAGCTTTTAACGAGCCGAGTTTTAGCTAACTGAGCTTAGTTCAATGCGGTTCAACCTCATTAGTTAAACGAGCTCAAGCAAAAGTTCATGCTCAGCTTTATGAACTTCAAACAAGGCTCAAGCTCGGCTCATGCTCCGAATTAGCTCGGCGCATTGCTACCCCTAAACTTAATCATGAACATATGGGTTGTTATTATGACATAATGAGTTACACTTGTTATCATAACTATGAGAAGTGGTACTATGACGGCTTTTAGCAGAATAAGGATGAGAACTCTAAGCTAGCTTGGAACTCTATAAATTCTTAAGGGAACATGATGAAAGAATTTTAATATGTTAATCGTGCAAGACTATAGGATGTAAAAAGTTAATATTATAATTTGATATTGTACCCATTTCTTTTTGCTAGCGCAAGAACATTAAAGCTAGTTCTTTATTAGGCTCCTCTTACTTGATGCACGTAAATGCTTCTTAAAGTTACTCTAATATGAAAAGTACCACATTTTACTCTAAACTATTCTTCTTTATTAGGCTCTTATTAAATCTATTTATGACTATACCTCTCATTAACAATTTGAGGGGCAGTTTTAGGCACGAATATAGCCAAGCCAATTTGAGGGGCAATGCCAGGAAAACATATTTTAATGTTGTATATAATAAATCTTTAATCTTTAATTATTATTATTATTTTTTTGATAAGTAATTATAGGTGAAGACAAATTTTGAACCCAGGACACTTACAGACTTTACCAACTTAGCAAGCTGGCATCTTTTTTAATCTTTAATTATTCTTTTGTAAGCTTGAAGGTCATAATTATTATTTTCTCTCTCTCACTGCACAGTTGAATGTGCTAATTTTTCATTGGACTTTTTTCTGCATTAATGAATTATAGTAAACCCTTATAATGTAATGTAAGTAATTAAAAAATTGAAATTTTATAAAAAGTTTTACTACGTAACACAACCACAATGATATCTTAATTTCCATGTGAGGTCTTGGGAAGGCTTGGAAAAGAAAGTGAGGAGCACAACCCACTAATGATCTTGTTGGGTTTTATTGTCTCTAACCTTTCCCCTTATAGTGAGCCTTCGCTACGATTAGCTGATGTAATACTCAACCCGAGTTATAGAACCCAATTAACGCAACCCGACCAGGTTACGTTGGATGAACCCAAAATCAGAAATTTCTTAGATTGCAAGTTTTTGGTTTCTTAGTGAAATTGGGGTTTTGATTTATATTTAAGGAGACCTTTTGTAATTATAATCTTTATCATAGTGGAGTTTTTTATTTTGATTTTGATTTTGATTTTGATTTTGATTTTTAATTTAATTTTTTATGGTCTTCATCCATGGACATAGACAACACGACCAAACTACATAAATTCTTGGGTGTTTCGTGAATGTTCTTTCTGATCATTTTCCTTTGTTGTTTGTTTCACGTTGCTATCAACCCATCTTTAATTTTTTTGTCATAACAGATTCTCATGGATTTCCATAGTAAACTGATAACATAAAAGAGAGAAAAAAAAAAAAAAAAAAAATATATATATATATATATATATATATATATATATATATATATATATATATTCTTTTCTCCTTGGTTTAATTCTTGCTGTGATATGTGATAATTCCTAATCCATGTATATCTACATCTTTTGTACGTACTTATGAGACCTTAGGGCTCACGTCTACATAACGCAAAGCCCTTGGGACCGCATGGTACCAAACAACGTTCACAATCTATTAGTAACATCAATTCTAGCAAAGAGAGCATTACAGCTGGTTTAAAGCCATCGCATATGTGGCACACATAATTGTGTTTCACCTTTCGTTGGTCTTCTCGGCCAAAGATTGATCCCATCTGATAATCAGAACATTTGTACCTGTAGACAGTTTGCTGTATAGGATCATCCAATCTTGGAGAATTTAAACTGAGATCTTCTGTGTCCCAAATGGTAGGAAGTGTGTATATACAAGAAGAAAAGCAGAATAGTTTTCAACATGCTTGTAGAAGCCAACAATGAGGCACACAATCTAACCAAGGAAGCTATAAGGATTAATAATCCTAGCTATGTTGCCTGGGATTTGGTTCGCCCCCTTAAAGAATGTCTTATAAGCTCAGCCCTGCATCAGGGACGGACACATCAGTGCCAAAAAAGTGATTTACACTTTTTTGGGGATGTTTTCACTTTTCAGTGCCAATGTATCTGCCCCTGATGCAGGGTGGACCTTAGGCGTTCATGAAGGGAGCACCAAATCCTAAGGGTAGCTTTGTAGGATCCAAGAAGATCTTTTTATTTAGTTCAATGAAGAATTTAACAAACAAATGGTCCACAAAGATTAAAATCATTCAAGGATAGTACAAAATCATTAAATGCAGCAAGTGGGCATATATGTATGAATCATCATAGAGTTTTTGGCTGCATCTTCCGCAGCAAAATAAGGCAAACACTAAATCCAATGGTTAGAAGAGAAGATGAGATATTTCACAACGCCAAAGGCCCATCAACCACTATAATTATACGTGGCTATCAGAGGTTGTCTACTTGTCTCCGCCGACGCCATTCACCTACTAAATAAAAATTCTACTTTAATCCAACTATGGCCTTACGTGGGTCGCCACCTTCACATGGCTGCCAACCTTCCAAGAAAAAGGCTCATTTGCTCAATCGATACCTGGTGCAATCATTTACTAGCTATAAATAAGCACTGTGTACTTGGTGTATTACATATGAAGTGGCTATCATGGGTTCTAAGGTAGGTGCTCTTTTCATTTTCCTTAACCTCATCTTCTTCACTCTTGTGTCATCTAATTACGTGCCATGCCCTCCACCTCCACCCCCTAAGTGTCCTCCTGCGGTTCCTTCTCCCCCTGCGGTTCCTTCAGCCGCAAAGAAGTGCCCTAAGGACACTCTTAAGTTTGGCGTATGTGCTGACTTGCTAGGCGGATTGGTTGGCTTGGTTCTGGGTACCCCACCCAGCAAGCCATGTTGTACCTTATTGACAGGTCTCACTGATCTTGAGGCTGCATTGTGTCTCTGCACAGCTATCAAGGCCAACTTCTTGGGTATTATCAACCTCGACATACCTATTGCCCTCAGTTTACTGGTCAATACATGCGGAAAGAAGGTTCCCGAAGGCTTTCAATGTGCTTAGGTCAATGTGTCTCTTCTTCTCTCCTTTCTCTGTGTCACTCGTATTATCTAGTCTTTGTATTTGGTGTTTGATTGAGAATTGAGATGTTCACGTATGTCCAAGCCTCTTTATTCAAACCATAATACCAAATGTGTTGCATTATTTCCTTCCAAAATTTGGTAATTGTAAGGCTACTGTGTAGTGATCTACTAACTCTATTCAGCAAAATATGGAGTGAGCAAGGAAATTGCAGTAGGAAGAGGTAGGGATATGTTTTCCATTTTCCCTTATACATGATCTTTATTTGCTTGTTGCTACTTGCTAGGGCTACTCTCAAAACAAGGCAAAGAGAACATACACACCTTTCTTTCTTTTTATTTATTTTTGGATAAATACCTAT
Organism: Platanus orientalis; assembly: GCA_025762735.1. Lineage (NCBI taxonomy): Eukaryota > Viridiplantae > Streptophyta > Magnoliopsida > Proteales > Platanaceae > Platanus > Platanus orientalis. The sequence goes on along the minus strand of JAOXJP010006217.1, from coordinate 11,100 downwards.
CTACAAACCTTTCTTAAAAGACATCACACCTTTTTTTCTGGGCTGCAACAATTAGGTTGCCGATGAGGGTGGATTTCCTCTTGTGAAAAACTCACCTGGTGACCCTCTTGTGCCACATGGGGCAAAAAGAGCGAAAAAAGCCCAATACTGAGCATAAAGAAGTGGGTTTTCCACTTTCAATCCGGACTATAACCTCAAACTGTAGATGGAAAGAAAATGCAGATTACGCAAAACAGTAAGAAAAAGTGCACAACAAGTTTTAATGGAAGGCTCTCTGACATCCAATAACCTCTCATTTCTTTAACAATTTGAGTACGTCACAATTTAATAAGCAGTAGCTAGAATAGCATCAAATTCAATTACATTAGAATGGGTAGATTATAATTTTCTTCCTTAATATCTTGGATTATCTATTTGACACCAAACAAGGATTGGCATTAGTTCTGATTTTCTTCATGGTATCAAAGAAGACTATCTAATATGTCTTATTTGTTATTTTCTGAAAATTCGGTAGTTCAACTAATTTTCATTTCATTAAATAATTTTTTGTATTTATTTGGTATTAATTGGGCTAGGTTGCAACCCAACCCAATACCTTGCATTATCTACCTCTTCTATTGGAATTGAAACAACTTGGCTCTAACTGATCATTTAAATATTCAATAGTAAGTTCAATATCTGGGTTGGCCTTTAAGAACAATGATGTGGGATGCAAAGCAATCTATATTCAAGATTCTGGTGTATTTTCACTATTTTGGGTTTAAATAATTTATTTTGTTAAATTTGTTAATTTGGAAAATTCTATTTTGTTTTAGATTTCATTTTTGTCAGCTGTTTAGGGGATTTAATTTATTTTCAAGAAGAATAGGTTTTATTTAATTTTTAAGATTGTGAAAAATCAATTTCCTTCACTTTTCTTTGGGCCTTATTTTACTATAGGTCAAAACTCTTAACTTATTTTGGTGTTATCTGAAATGTCATTGAATTACATTTCTAACAAGTTCAAGATCTTGCAAATATGAGGCAATTTGAGAAAGTTAAGACCAAAATACTGGTAAGGTAAAAATATTACAAAATTTTTATTTTCTTCTAGAATTCTACTTTAATTATGAGTCTAAGGGTTTCAAGGTTTTTCTATAAATATAGATTTAATAGAGTCGTATAATACATACAAAAAATTAGTTTACAAATGATTGTTATTTGCTTTGTGGATTCCATGGTTTAATCTCTCTATTGGCACAATGGTGTTTGAACTAATCTTCTTGGTGTTTTGGTCCTACATCACACAATCAGTTGATGTTATTTTTCATCACGTCATGAGCTCAATCTTAGCTCACCTGCTACTTGGATGGAAAAGGAGAATTTCTTTGATCAGTTTCATTAAACCTGAGTTGCTTGTAGAAAAATTATGAAGGATGGAATAAACTTAGTCACATCTTTTGTTAATCAGATGATCATTTTCCTTGCGGATCTTGTTATTTCAAGAGACAAATTTAATTCTTGGACTCTGCTAAAGGATTTTCTTTGAAAAATTTCCATAGACACCTAAAATTTGCACATATAGAAAATAAAGGCCTAAGCCCTCACAAATGTATAGAAAATGCCAAAAAGTCATGCATGGGCTTCACACTCATAAATTAGGCTCAAATACATGAACAAATTCATTGGGCCTGGTCTGGGTTATAAATAATAACCCATAAGACCACTAAACCCATTAATAGGTCCAAAATCTAGCTTGCGTGGAACCCACATGAGAGAGATTTAAATAATTTCAAATCTAGATTCTCTTGAGCAAAGAAGAAAAGTTATGTCACTCATGAAATACAAATAATTCCATAAATTTCATTTCTCTCCAAACAAGGAAGATGCAACAACTCATTTAGACTAAATGGGGTAAGAGCATCTAAAAACACCCAATCAAGTGGTAGGATTATACCTTTGAGTCTATAGGTACATCCCATGTACACAAAAATGGGACCTTTGATAGAAGACTTCAAGGAAGAGTGTTGTAGAGACAAGAAAGCTCCAAAGCATCTTTATAGCTTTCCATATACTTAAAGATCTTCACAAACTTTTCAGTCTTTTCTACCAATCACAGTTCGCGGTTAGAGAGAAGAAGCTTCATTGCATCTCAGAAATACGCCCTAAATCCGGCCCTGAGAGTAAGATTCGTGATAGTTACCTCATTTTCAGATCAAGCACGAAGCCTTGAGAAGAAGCCAATCCACCTACAATCAAGTACCATAAACACCTAAATATAAGAAACACATTGCCAGACCCTTGAATTTCATAAAAAAAAGAATCAGATGTTTTGTTCTTTTGTCAAAAGGTGTAAAATCAAAGATTTTTTTTATCTCATTTATTTAATATAAAGATTAATTCATTTATTGAATTTGTTACATATTTTTTGTGTTGCGGATTTATGCACAAAATTTGTATCAACATATGCAGGAGATCCCCTATACTCATGGTTTCATGCAAAGTATAACTTGGATAAATGATAAAAACAAGATTCTTGAAATGACTTTGGGTTATCTATGACCTCTTCATCATAATCAGTTTTAGTTGTTATTCAAATTTAGGCTAATACTTGGCTGGCTCAAAAACAAAAGGTTCACAATCAAGAAAGCTTTCTTATATTGGCAAGTTATAATTAATCATATATTTAAGGTCTTAAGCTTCATAACAACTAAGAGGGAGCAAGTGCATTTGACAATTAGGAGCATAATTGCCTAATTCCCTGAACCCCTCTTGAATTGTTTTCCAATTTGGTGAATTACTATTCGATCTGTGAATCCAATAATTGCCAATTAGTCCCTTAAGTTCACAAACCTTAATTTAGCCAAGTGATCCGAGTTATAGAGGTGTCATTGTTGCATTTCTTGAAGAAAGTCGAGGCCTCCCATAAGAATGTGTAAGAGTACATGCCAAGCTACCTCCAGGATACAACTAAGCTCAAAATCAACTCCTCATCTCTCAAAGGCTTGCATCGCCCAAAAGAGACATATGCTACCTCCCCATGTAACTTATTTCCCTTAGAAAGTTGGGTGTTCAATAACATCCATGAAAACTTGTTCAATGTTTGTTAAAATTTTGGCAAAGTCTACCCTTAACAAGTTGTTAACCATATATGAGAAACAAGTCAAGTAGACTTAGTTTACACCATCAAGCAAAGTGGAGGTTCTTCTTAGAGAATACACTTCAATGGGGTGGTTCTTCAACCCAAGGATGCAAAGCAAGAACTCGTCTAGGGAGATGATGATCGAGGGGTCAATAAGAGCAAAAAAGAAAGAAAGTTTGAATTGAGAAATATCTCTATAGGTTGCCTTTTCTCCTTCTCCTTCTTCTTTTTCTTCTCTTTTTCCTCTTCTTTTCTTCTATGGTTTAATTAGCTCACTCATCCAAGTGAGTTTCCTTGGGCTTTTTGGCCTCTTTTATGGCTTTGTTGGGTGATCATGGCATTTGAACCACTCTCACCTCCCCTAATGTGTCCAATTTCCTATTGACCTCAATCTAGCTAAATGGGCTTATGAACTTGTCAATTCTAGGCCAATCGTAAGGAAGCCCATAACCTTGTGGTATTGTTCTTCGTGGTCCAATCCTTCATGGTTCGGTCCCTTGGCGATGTGGTCCTTCACGGTCCGATTCCTTTGTGATTTAGTCCCTTCATGATGTGGTCCATTGTAGTTCGGTTCCTTAGTAATTCGGTCCTTCATGGTACGCCACCATCACGATGCATACATCATTGCGGTCCATCTTCCTCGCAGTGTAGACCTTCGCTATGTAGTCCATTCCCAATCTTGGTTCACTTATGTTCCAAGTTCCTTCCCGGTGTACACTTTGATTGTGTTCAATCCAAGATCAAATATGGACTATTGAAAATGAATTTTGCAAACCAATACAACTTGCAATGATGCGCACATGAGAAGTGCAAAGTGCGACTCAAGTGCCCTTGCGCCCAAGCCTTTTCCCACACCTACACCCATACCCGCGTGTGAGCACGTAAGGTGCTATGCACTTTACTACACCTAGCAACCTTGGAGAGAGAGGGCTCTCTCAAAATACAAAAATGAGAGGAGAGTGTTAACTTATAAATTGCAAAATAACTTTTGATCTTAACCAATGTGGGATTAGAGAAAGAAAAAATTTCAAAAATGTTAAAATAGGGGAAGTCGCTAAGCTTCATTTTCAATAATCCCCCCATTGCTTTTAAATTTTTGAAAAAAAAAACAAGTATGTATTGGGAAATAAGAGAGGTCCCCAATGCTCTAGTGCATGCATGGTGGATGACCTTGGAATCAACACCTTGTGTAATAAGCCGCTGTCTGTTTGAGAATGTAGTGGAGTATCCTAGAACTAATATTTCTTTTGACGGACCCAACTTGTTACACGCACAATCCTCTTGAAAGGGTATATACAACATGAAGCTTAGCACTTTACGGTTTGTGCTTTATCTCGGGTTTACTGAGCACTCAAGAGGTAGCCTAAATATCATAAGAAATGACTAGCTTCCATACTCAGAAAGGTGAGTTTCTTATTTGGTATAAATAACTCCGGTTTTAAGAAATTCTTTTGAGAACCATCTAGAGCATGTTTTAACTCCACTAGGGTATGTTTCAACCCAATCAAAGCATGTTTCAACTCAACCAGAGTATGTTTCAACTCCTTCAGAGTATGTTAGAACTCAACACGGGTATCATTTCAACCCACCCAGAGTACCAGAACTCATTAAGAGAAAACATAGTTTGTTTATCCTCTCATTTACAGTTCTTACTATAGGCTCATTAATCACTACTTATTTACAGGATAACTAACTGTAAAATCGCTATAAGAATGGACTTATTTTATTAATAAAACATTTGTGTTTTTAAGAAATATATAGTTTGTTTTTCCACTAAACCTTTGGGTAGTTAGGTTACTTTCCAATTGAACGTGAATAGCCAGGTTGGGTGTCCACCAGTACAACCTTATAAGCTTAACACTCCTATTCCCTTCGATGCTTTGGAGGTTAACTCCTTTCCAAGGCCTTTGAATAAAGGATCTGCTAGATTTTGATTGGACTTCACATACTATATGACTATAATGCCACTAGTCATCAAATCCCTCACATGATTTTGCTTCAACCATATCGTCCTAGACTTTTTATTATAGTTTTCACTATATGATTTTAGTAGAGCCACCTGATTATCACAATAAAAGGTTATTGATGGAACTGGCTCAGTTTAAATTGGTACATCTACCAATACATTCCTTAACTATTCTACTTCTTCTTCGACTGATGACAGTGTGACAAACTCTAACTCTATTGTCGAATAAGTCAAATATGTTTGCTGCTTCGACTTTTAAGAGACTACACCTCCTACTAATGTATATATCTAGACTATCATAGACTTTGAGTTATCCAAATTTGAATTCTGATTAGCATCATCTTGTCCCTCAATAACATCTGGATACATTCCATAATGTATCCCATAATTCATCGTATCTCAGAACCATAAACAAAGAACTTCAGTGCTCACTACCTGGATCACTTATGTATTTATTCAGTATTCCTATTACAAAGGCGATATCAGGCTTAGTGCAGTACATTACGTACATCAATGATCCAATGATCTGTGAATAGTTGTATTGAGAAACATGACAACCTCTATTCTTTGTTAATTTGACACTAGTGTTTACAAGTATGGATGTTGAATACATTCATACATATCGAATCTTTTGAGAACTTTCTCAATGTACTCTGATTATGTGATAGCAATCCCACTGCCACTTTTAACAATTTTGATTCTCAAAATCATTTTGGTAACCCCTAAGTCCTTCATATCAAACACCGAAGATTGAAACTTCTTAGTGTCATTAGCACAGTCAATATTAGTCCTAAAGATAAGTATATCATCAATATAAAGACTGGTGATAGTCATAGTTGAATCTTTGATGGTCTTACAATATATGCACTTGTCACCATCATTGGATTTAAATCCATTCATAAGGAGAGTCAATCAAAACTTATCATGCCACTACATAGGATCTTGTTTCAATTCGTATAGGGATCTTATCAACTGACATACTTTATTTTTTTGACCTAGCATGACAAAACCTTATGGTTGTTTAATGTAGATTTCTTCTTCTATCTGGTCATTTAATAAAACAGTTTTTATATCCATCTGATGAATAATCAGATCTTTTATTGCAGCCATCACTATCAACAATTTGAAAGTCGATACTCTTTTTATAGGGGCATAAGTATCAAAGTAGTCAAAGTCATTTTCTCCACACCCTTTAGCAACCAGTTTGGCCTTGAACTTTTCAATTGTGCCATCTAGTCTTAGTTTCTTCTGAAAACCCACTTACAACTAATGGATTTACAAACCTAAGGTAGATCCACTAGCACCCATGTTTGGTTTATAATAATAGAGTGCATTTTGTCATCTATTGCTTTTTTCCAAAAATAGCATCATGGGATGACATGACTTCATTATATGGCAATAGATTTCCTTTTGCCAGATGGATTACATAGTCAGGACCAAAATCCTTTCTTTCTCTATTACTTTTTTGAGGTTTAACTTGTTTGGAACTCTTGGCTTTCTGCTTATTACTAGACTCAGGTTCTCTTACCCCCACTATTTTATGATTTTTCTGGAACCAAAAAGTGTTCTTGAAGAACTCAACATTTATGGATTCAATCACAATGTGTGGGGATAGGTGTTTATAAGCCTTACTCGTTATAGAATATCCAATAAAAGCACAAATTGTTCCTCTAGGTCCAACCTTTGAGGTATGTTCATTCGACAATTTAACCTGAGCAAAACAACCCCAAACCCTAAAGTAACCTAAAATTAGTTTCCTTCCTTTCCATATTTTATATGGTGTGACATATAGTGTTTTCTGAGGAACACGATTCAGAATGTGACATGTAGTTAGCAAGGCCTCCCACATTGACCTGGTCCAGCACCTGAACTTATCAGTATATAATTGACCATTTCAATTAAGGTGCATTTATTTCTCTCTGCAACTCCTTTTTGCTATAGAGTGTATGGTACTGATATTTCTCTTTTAATTTCATGTTCTTCGCAAAACTTAATGAAATCTGAGTCAATGTACTCATTGCTTTAATCAAACCTCAATGTCTTGATCTTTAAGTTAATGGAGTTTTTAACTTTAGTCTTGTATGACTTGAAGTTCTCAAACGCTTTATCATTCGTCCTAATAAAAAATACATATGTATACTTGGATGCATCATCAATGAATATGGCTATTAAAGAGCTGAGCTTGAGCCATGTTTTAAGCTTGGTGAGCCAAGCTTGAGCTTTGATTTAAGCCCACTTATTAAGTGAGCATGGACCGAGCTTCACTAAGCTCGGCTCTTAAGAGTTAGTTAATAATTTTATAATAAAATTATATATAGTAACAATTGTAATGTTCAAATAAAACAAATCAGGCTAATGGACCATGAAAATTTTGGGCTTGCTTTTTATTTTTGGTGAGCTGAGTTGAGATGGGCGAAGCTCGGCTCAACTCGTTGACATCCTATCAATGAAGCTTATGAAATACCTTTTACCTCCTCTTGTAATACTGTCAGTCATCTCACAAATATCAGTGTGTACCAGATCTAGCACATTCATTGACCTTTCTACACTTTTAAAGAAGCTATGAGTAATTTTGCATTTACTACACATGATGCATTTGTCATTAGATAAATCACTTAGATTGGTGATTAATCCCAATTTAATCATCTACTTAATTTTCTTATGATTAAAATGTCCTAATATACTATGTCATTGATTAATTGACTTAGACATGTAAGCAGAACTTGACATTTCATTGATAGTGTTCCACAAGTGGTAGAAACTTTGCCTACAAAACACCATTCTTTGATAATACAACTTAATCGGATTCAAACACCATCTTGAATCCATGTTTTATTAAGAGAGACCATAAAACGAGGTTCTTCCTAATGTCTAGGACATAAAGGACTTTTTACAGAAAAACAGACTTCCCAGAAGTGAATTTTAGCTCAACTTCTCCCTTGCTGCTAACACTAGAATTGGCGGAGTTGTGCACGTACATGTTCATTCCATTTGAAACTTCGTAGGAGTTGAATGTGTTCTTGTCATTGCAAATGTTTCTGTCTAGCCACCATTCGACTTCGTCTCTGATCAGATTCAGCTCAGTGATTATGGCAATAGTTTTTTCTAGTTCAACAACTTGTTTTCTTTTATTAGTTATGGTTTTGTCAGTCTTGTTATTGCAACAGTCGGGAGCCATGTGACCTAACTTTTTGCACTTATAGAAGGTGAATTTGACTTTTTCTTTCTTGTAGGGATTCTTCCCTTCCTTGGACTTCAGCTTAAAGCACTTCTTTTTAGTGGTTTCTTGTCACCAGACTTGTTCTCAATGATGTGAGCCTTAACAAAGTGATCATCAATATTTCTTTTGAGCTTGTAGATTTTCTTAATTTGAAGATGATGCTTCAAGAATTTCATGAACAAGTCTTATCACTTGTGTATCAATTTGAGCTTATAATCCTTCTAAGATAGTGGCAGCTTGGTGATTACAACATTAACTTGATATTTCTAGGGAAGTGGCATTCTAGAAGCAAATATCAAATAAACTATCTTTTATAACTCTTTTGCTTGCTCAAGAATTGGCTTATTGTTGACCATCTTATATTCCAAATAGTTTTGTACTTTATATTTGTAGTTACTAGACTCTTCACCAAAGTAGACAGCTCTAAGAGAATCCCAAAGTTCTATAGTAGTCTCTAATTTGTTGAAAAATTATTCGAATAACTTATCAGTTAATGACTCTAGAATGTGATAAGTGCACATTTCATCATCACGGTACCATATTTCTTTAGCATGGGAAACCACCCTTATCCTTGCTTTAGTGGTGCCTTCGGGGGAAAGACACTCGGGAGGATCCTCAAATGGTATATACCTGACTTCAAGGTAGAGGTGAGCATGAGCCTAAGCCAGTCTGAACTTGGCCTTACCCAACCCCACATTTGACCTGAAAAAGCCCAGCCCAAGCTAGGTCTGACAAGGCCTGAACTTACCTTTATATAATATATATTTGTATGTATTATATACAACTTATTAAGGGACTGTTTGGTAGCCACCTATAATGTAATCATTTCTTTTCAAATTTCTAAGGCATTTATAGCCATAAAGTAATGGCTCAAAAAGAACTCATTCTGATTTTTACTTTTTTTATGAATTCATTCAGATCTATACTTGATAACATATATCATTTCATTTTATAAAAAAACCTAACATGACTTCATTTCTAATTTTAGTTGGCAATAAGTAAAAATCTGAATGAGTTCATTTTGAACCATTACTTTATGGATACAAGTACCTTAGAAATTTGAAATGAAATGATTACATTACTGGTGGCTACCAAATAGGCTATATGTCTTTTCAAATTATTAATAATTCATAGATCAATTTGTAATTTTTTTTTTTTTCGCAAAAGGTCTTGTGTTCAACTCGTAGTGAGATAAATGATTTTTTATAGTAAATAATTCTTAGAATATAAAGTATATAGTTTTCTAAGCCTTTAAAAACTAATAAAATCTTATAGCTTAATTGGTAATCCATTATTATATTATTTAGTTGGTATTGAGTTAAAACCTTAACATTATCATTTATGTTTTGTGAAATTCGCCGGTCTGAGGCCTGATGAAACCCATAGGGTCAGGCTTAGGCCTAAATATTAAATAAAAATACCGGGCCCGAGCCCGATGCCTAATATGGTGGGCCTAAATCGGCCCATGCCCACCCCTACTCATGAGTACCTTTCACACACGTGTGGTGATCCCACGTGTTCATATATGCATAAGAAAATAGATGAGCCCAACGCATTGGCCACAATTGCTATTTGAGTACTTACCAATCCAAAGTGGATTTCCTATTGTGAAAAAGCATGTGGTGACCCTCTTGGACAAACCACTGGGTGACACATAACAGAAAAAATGAAAATCACCGAACACTGGGTGAAAGAGGTTGTGGTTTGCTTTTTTCCACCATGTGTCACCCAGGGTCGCTGCACACTTTTTGCAATAGGAAAATTGTTTTTGCTACCTCCCTGATGATGTCGTTCATACGAATTTTTAAGTTAAGAATTAAACGAAAAGAAATATTCATAAATTCAATGTCAACCAGGGGTATTGTTGTCATTTTAGAACAACAAAGAGGCTTTCGAGAGGGGGGTTCATGTCATCTCTTGTTAGATTGCCCTCATGATTTGGTACAACCCTTTACTGAACAACCAAGGTTAGCCCTACATCAAAAGCAAACACATCAGCGCCGAAAAATGTAAAGCACCCCCCAAACAGTATAAATCACTTTTTTGACCATGATGTATCCTCCCTTGATGTTGGGCAGACCTTGGTCATTCATTAAGGGTCGTACCAAATCCGAGGCGGTTTGATTGGGCAGATAACATGCCAGTTTCTGTCCTGGAAATGAAATAATGTCTTACGAAGGGTATATAAATAAATGGATAAAGATATGTTGTAGCAAGTTTTGTTATAGATTTTTGCAGTATGAACAAAAGGTATAGGTTTTTTACATGGATTTTGTCCTTTATAAAGCAGATTTCCTTTATTGTCGAACCTTGCAATGACCCTGAAACACCAGGGGCCGAGTGGCATGTGTAGAAAAAGTGAAAAACACCACATTTTGTGAATCCAATGTTGGGTGCTTTTCACTTTCACCACATGTCACCCAACATCCCGGTGCTTCAAGGTCGCTACAAGGTTAGACGCATGCTATAGGAAATCCGTTTTATGTCTTTAAACATTGGTTTTGTATTTTATTTGTTCATGCTACAAAAAGATATAGCAAAATTTGTAACAGTTGATCACACCCGCCTTAATAAATATATAGATACATATTTATTGTATATTTATAGTAATACCTTCCTTTAACCCATATTTATTGACCAAAACACCCTTTGTTATGGGTTGCATCACACACTAATTCGTACTAGCATGATATCAATACATTCAAACTTTTTTTTTGATAAAGTACATTCAAACTAGAGATGATCCCGACCTATCCCTTTTTTTTTGTAGTACTCATCTCTCTCTCTCTCTCT
>JAOXJP010006207.1:0-32507 GCA_025762735.1 Platanus orientalis | reverse complement strand
GAGTCCTCCTATGCATAAGCACCCCTGTGGGCCCTTATTTCTGTCTCAATGCCTGTTTGTTAAAAAACAAGCATTGAATAGAAATTCAAGTGTTGGAGTGACTTTTAAGCGTTAGGCTTGGGCCTTAAAAATCATGTTTTCTAAAAAATTTCAAAGTGTAGGTTAACCCTAGGGTTAATACAGTGACTCAGAAGAAATCCCCCCCTCTGGGCCCCACTTGGGTGACCCAAAAACCCAAACTGGCTGTTGATTTTATGTTCAACGCCTGTTTTTTCCCTAAATTAAAATTTAGGCGTTGAACAAACAAGCGTTTCAAACTAAAAAAATAGGCGTTAAGCCTATGACAGATGATTATAGGGCCTACTTTGGGAGATTATATCTCCACATGGCCTATACCTAGGACCCCTAGGGTTGCATAGTGTGACCCTAGAAGACCTCCTTTGCCTTAAAACCTGGGTCCCACAGTGTGGGGACCCACCCATCCACTTTAAAAAATAACATAAAGATGCTAATCTGGTCAGATTTCCCAACACTTGTTTTTCACCCCAAATTAAAATTCAGACGTAGGAAAAACAAGCGTTGAAGTAAAAAATAGGCATTAGGCCTCTGAACTAGAAAAAATAATTCCTTCTTTTTTTCTCTCCCTTCTTTTAAGGATAATATCTGACCCTAAAAGTCAACCAGTAAGCCATTTAGAGGGACCCACCATCCCCCTAAAGACCTAACCCATGAGGGGTCTTCTGGAATTAGAATAAGACAAAATAAAAGATAGTTTCTGAATTGTTCATAAGCCAACGCCTGTTTTTCACCCTGAATTAAAATTCAAACGTTGGAAAAACAGGTGTTGAGAGCAAAAACAGGCATTAGGCCTGAGAAAATTCCAGCAAACCTCCAATTCAATTTTAACCAAACATAGACATTATAATTCATACTTAACAAAGCTTGGACTTTGACATAAGATCGAAACTCATATGAATGGGAGAAGCTGCCCTAAAAAGATGGGTATTTGGGATGCCTAACACCTTCCCTAAATGCAACCAAATAACTTACCTTAAATCTTAGGAACTCAGACCAATACTTGGAGTTAAACCCTAGACCTCCGGGTCTAGACCTCTACTTTCACCCAAAGAGCAGAACCAACATCCAACTCTGTTGGTTAAACCCCGAGTTGGTGGTGACTCCAAGCAAAAAGCCCAACCCTTGCATAGTGGAAGGGGGCTGGCTACACTCACTGCCAAAGTGGGAGCGCCGATGTCCACATATGGGTTTTCAAGGAATGTCACCAAAACCAAAGTGGTCCTCCCGCATTAAGTTGAAAATTGGTAGCAAAGTGGTAGTTTCTACTTACTTTGTTGTAGATATCACATTTAATTGTAATGCATTGTTAGGTAGGAATTTGATGCATTCAAATTGGTGTGTTCCTTTCTCCTTACACCAATTACTATTTTTCTAGAATGATAATAACAATGTGGAGGTTATTCATGTAGAAGATAAGCTAATCATGGCTTCTGCCAACAATGTTGAGGCCTAGTTGTACAATGACAACGTAAGGACTGTAAAGCTTTTAGGTCAAGATTGAGAATGGAAACCCACATAAGTCACTGTGCTAAAGAAAGAACCTTTAATGATAAAAAGTCTAGAAGAAATGTGCAAGGAGCTATCTAAGCCCTGCTTGCTAGATGGGCCACTAGAAAGGGCCCTAATCAACAATGGTTTGAATGATGAGTAACCACTCATCATTAGAATGAGAAAAAGGCCATTTGAATGGCCATGAAGTGCCTGTCAGGATATCCGATAGAGAGAAAAGTAGGAATGTATTTTGCCAAGTGTGCCACCACTTAAGAGCTTCCTTGAAAAGACCCAGTCGATTTAGAGGAATTAGGAATAAACCCAACCAGCCTGGATGACTTGAAGGCTAAAGTACAAGACCAGCTAAAAGAAGTAAATCTTGGAACAATGAAACACCCAAGGATAACTTATGTGAATGGCTCACTTCAGCCATAAAAGTTTGAAGAAATGATGAATCTCCTTCTTCGATATAAAGAGTACTTTTCTTGGGAGTACTCAGAGTTTCCTGTCTTTGAAAGGAGACTGGTCGAGCATAAACTCCCGATTAGAGATGGGTACATGCCTTTTCAGTAGCCTCCATGGAGAATGACATCAAAAGTAACGATGAAGATTAAGAAGGAAATATAAAGGCTTCTACAGATAGGACTCATTCGCCTAGCCAAGTATGTTGAGTGGCTATCTAACATAGTTCTAGTACTTAAGAAGAATATCAAGTTGCGGGTGGTCAACATAGATTTTAGAAACCTGAATGCAACTACCCCCAAAGATGAATATCATATACTCATCACCAACTTATTAATTGATGGAGCAGCAGGGCATAGAGTGTTGCCTTTCATGGATAGAAGTTCTAGTTACAACGAGATCTTTATTACCGAAAATGATTTGCAAAAGATTTCCTTTTGATGCCCAGGGTCCATTGGGACATTCGAGTGGTTAGTTATGTCATTTGGATTCAATAATGCTGATGCCACTTACCAACGAGCCATGAACTTGATTTTTCATGATATGACAGTTAATTTCATGGAAGTATACATTGACGATGTGGTAATGAAGTCTCATAACTTTAAAGACCATTTACTAGACCTCGAAAAAGGATTCATAAGAATGAGGAAACATCAACTCAAAATGAACCCTTTAAAATGTGCCTTTGGAGTAAACACAAGAAACATCCTTGGTTTCCTAGTGTATAGTCGAGGTATCAAAGTCAATCAAAATAGGACTAAAGCTATAATTCAAGCTAAGCCTCCTACAATCAAGAAAGAATTACAAAGGCTATTGGGGAAGATAAGCTTTCTAAGGAGATTTATCTCAATATTGAAGGGAAGACAAAGTATTCTTGCCATTGCTTTGATTAAAGTCCAACAAGGAACTCACTTGGGAAGAAGAGCATCAACAGGCCTTTGAGAAAATCAAGGAGTACTTGTCGAAGCCATTGATACTAACTCTGCTAAGGAAAGGGAAGCCTTTGAAGTTATATATATCGGCCATAATTGACTTGATAGCTAGTTTGTTGGCCCCAAACAATGAATAAGGACATGAACAAGCTCTATTTTATCTAAGTAGAATACTTCAAAAGGTTGAATGTAATTATACTATATGGAAAATTTATGTCTAGCTTTGTACTTCACATCAGTAAAGCTGAGACATTATCTTTTATCCCATGTTGTCTATGTTGTTGCATAAACTAATTTAATTAAATATATGCTCTCTAAACCCATCCTTCGAGGCAGAATGGGTAAGTGGAGTTTAGCACTAATCGAGTTAAATCTCATATACATTCCTCAAAAGGCTGTGAAGGGCCAAACTTTAGCAGAATTTCTGATAGACCATCCATGCTAGGGCATACCAACTAGCATAAATGTGCATTAGCCTAACTCCTTGGAAATTGCACATTGATGATTCTCAAACCAAACAACGTGCAGGAGAAGACGTAGTGATCCAATCTCCATTAGTGGTAATCACTGAGTTACCTTTCAAACTCAAAGGGGAATACTCCAACAACCAAGTCAAGTATGAAGCTTTAATTTGTCATCTCAAAATCCTGAAAGAAATAGGGGTTTCAACCATAGAAATGAATCTATGAAGATTCACAACTTGTAATTCTCCAAGTAATAAGAGAATATAAGTGTGCAAGCTCCTCACCAGCCCCATAGTTGACAATGACACTACAACTGTTAAAGAAATTTGTTGATGTCAATATCATTCATGTTCCTTGAGAACTCAACCAAAAGGCTAATAATGTAACACAAGTTGTTTCAAGGTATAAAAACAAAGAAGAAATAATAAATAGTAGAGTTAAATTCTGCACAAGATATGTACCCTTTACACTTGAGAGGTAGACTACTACTTAGATACTACATGTCGAACTAGAACAAGATGATTGGAGGAGTCCCATCATCCATTATTTAAAGAATCCATATGGATGCACCAATAATGCCATCAAGCTAAGTGCAAGAAAATATGCCTTTCTTAATGACCAAGTTGAGTTATTCAAAAGAGGTGATGATGGCCTACTACTTAAGTACATAGGACCAAAGGAGGCAAAGCAGGTTATGGGTGAGGTACATGAAGAAGTCTCTAGAGAACATCAATCATGGATTAAAATGAGATGACTAATCTACATATATGGTTACTTTTGGCCAACATGAATGCATTCGATATGCCCAAAGATGTGAGGCATGCCAAAGATATGTGCTAATACCTCATGTTCTTGCATCCAAGTTGCATTCGATAGTGAAGCCATGGCCATTCCAAGGATGGGTCATCAATATTATTGGGAAGGTTAAGTCAACATCAATTCATAGAAACTGCTTCATGTTGGTTGCAACAGATTATTTTACGAAATGGTTTAAAGCCAAACCATATCGTGATGTAACCAAAAGGGATGTAATCCAATTCATCAAAGATATTATTATTCATCGCCATGGAATCCCTTAGTCAATTATCGTGGACCAAGGTTGTAGAAACCGGAAAAGTGTGCACAAATGGAAAAACAATATCCCATTCACCCACTTTAGTCTCGGCGAATGGAGAATGATAAGCTCATTTGCCCACTAATATTCGTCACTAAAATGTGTGTTAATGCACTGTTCATGTTTGCACACTACGGAAACCAAAAACTAAAATTCGATGTTATCTTCTTCCGGGTTAGTTATTTTGGATAGCCATGACTCCCATGAGTTCCTTAACCACCTAGGAGATTCAAGAAGGAAGATTCTCGCGTAGAAGAATCTCCTATATCTTTGGGATAAGGATTGAAGAATCCCACTCCTACAAAGAAGCCATGAATGAGATAGAGTTCTCCCCAACAAGGACTCTTCTCAAAATCATTTCTACAGCTATAAGTATCTCAAAAGCCACATGAAAAAGTAAGTTTTACAAGTACAAGTCTTTGAATTTAGGAAAAATCTCACACTTAAAACGCAAGCAAGTCCTACTCTATTCCTTTGAAATTTTACAAGTTCACCTCTCTTCCAAAAGAGAAAAGCACATCCATTATACCTCTGCGATTCCTCCAAGGAAGATACTACAGGAAGCTTTGTGACAATTCGTGACATGGCTAAGTAAACTTACTAGTGTTTGGGTGACAAAGTCTATATCCTCATATTCATATTAATAAAAAATCAAATAGTTCATCTTCTTCTCCCTTCTTCTTCTATGCAATTTCTTCTTTATAATACAAGTTGAGAAACTTAAAGTTAATTAGAGGTTGGTTGTATTAAACGGCTGTAATTAACAAGTCTTTTGGATTTGGAGTATTAGTACCCACTCATAAAAAAAATAAACTAGCCTCTAAAAAAGCTAAGTAATTTCTTTAACAAATTTCGTCTTATACACAGCTCTAAATTTGGTGTTACAAATTTTTGGCATGCCCGGTGGGTCTATACTTTCTTCTCATCTCTTTTTAAGTTCCGTTGTATTAATGGGTGTTTTCTACTTTTATAGGTACCTTAATGGAGTTGCAACCGTGGAACCTTCTGCCAGTTCACCACTAGTACATCGAAAACATGGGTTGTGGCTTTGGTCTCCCCACCACCATCTGCCCACATGGTTGATTCTTTGGTCTCCCAAAACTCACCTATGGATGAGGCTTTGGTCTTCCAAAAGTCACCTGTGGTTGAGGCTTTGGTATCCTAAAAGTCATCTATGGTTGAGGCTTCGGTCTCACTAACTTCACCAAGGGTTAAGGCTTTGGTCTCTCCCTAGGCAATGGCAGCATTTCTTGTTTCTATTAAAAATGACAAATTTGATGTTAAACCAAGGGGTTATACTCCCCAAATCACTTTAAATAACTTGAGGAAACAATGGATTCCTAAGTTTGAGCTTAACCTTCACACAAAGGCCATTAAAGCCTCGGAAGAAGCACAGATTGTTAATTTGGGTAATGGCCCAGAATTCCATTTACCGCAGTCAAATTGCACAAATGAGGATGACTATTTACATTCTCCAGGATCTGAACTTGTAAATGATGTGAAAATCTTAATTCGTGAAGAAACACTTGCTGTCGTAGATGACACCACACACAAAGAAAGGAAAAGTCTTGGATGTCTAAGTTTGAAATTGATCTTCAATTATCTGACTCCGCCAAGAGAAAGTCTAAGTTAGTAACCCTGATTAGCCCATGGATCGTTTGTTGCAAACATGTCCCGCGAATGAGAATGAAGTTTCCCATTCATGCAAAAATGTACGCTCACGAAAATGACTAAATTCGCATGATGTTACTGTGGCAAATGAACAAAAGGTTTCCACATTCGCATACAGCTAGCATGAGGAAAAGTCTTATTCACGCACATCTATTGGTATAAGTGAAAATCTTTGTTCGCCGCCATAGAACCAAAATTTTACTATAGTACACATTACTCTCATGGGAGTTCCCATTATGCTCAGGGGCTAGACAGAAGAACTGGTTGTCAATTAAAATGGGGCATTCAGGCCACTTGGACCTAAAATAAACTCACACAATAAGAAAAGGAAATCTAAAGCAAGAACCACTGGAGGCCATACTCTCCCAAAAAAGCTACAACCGGAAAACATGACCACCCAAATCCCACATGTGCATCACAATCAACAGCACCAGGTAGAGTTTAGGAACTCAATGTTGTTAACCCAATTTAAACCATTCAGGGGGCTTAAAGAAAGTAAACCATCAAAAAGAAGAAGGGTGTTATCCCCTGAACAAAAGAGAAAAAGAAACATTATCCAAAGGTAAAAAGTCAGAGCACGCAAGTTCTTCTACATGCAACCAGAGGTAGGGGATATGCAAATCAATGCAATGCCACCACAGGCACATCCACAAAGGGCTGACCGTTCCTTGCCTTCCTACACCAGAGGCAATTCAAGTTATACACATTATGTTGGTAAGGATAAAGTATTCGAGTCTACTCATAACTCTCAAGCAACGGTAATGTTTGCCGGAGCAAAGAAATATGCCCCCACCAGCACCCTAAGTCCTTCTGGGTCGCAACCATGAGCTTTTAACTCCACTAGCATGATGACCAGAAGTCAGTTGGCAACAAATGCCAGGACACCTAGAACATCCTTAAGAGAGCTACCAACCACTACAAGGGACCTGACAACCTCTCCCGTTATGTTCTATCATGGAGATATTCCTCGCACTACACCCAGGACTACCGCAATAGTCAACGTTGCCTCTACCTCACAAGGACCTGAAGCGACAATAGAAATATCAAGAGAAGGATAAGATCCACCAACCAACCTTATAATAAATATAAAAAATATAGACCTTAGGGAGTACCATTCTGACTCTGAAGGGAAACACATTACAACCACAGAATGGCGAGCCCAAGTAGACGACTGCCCACTACTACTCACAGAATTATTGGTAGATGCTACCACATGGTACGAGGCTCTCTCTTTCATGGATGGTTTTTCATGATACAATCAGATCCAAATGGCTCCAGAGGATGAAGATGCTACTGCATTTCATACTGTAATTGGAATATTCTACTACAGGGTCATGCCTTTTGGTCTAAAGAATGTCAGTGCCATTTACCAGAGGATAATGACCTATATATTTGAGGACTTAATACATGATGCAGTTGAATATTATGTCAATCATTCAATCGTAAAGATAAAACTCAGACAACTCCACATTACCGATCTGGACTAGGTTTTTCAACAGCTTTGTCGTTATAATATGAAAATGAATCCTCTCAAATGTGCTTTTGATATATCTTCAGTGTGATTTCTTGGATTTTTTGTTTGACATAGGGGTATCAAAATAGATCCCAAGAAAATTACCGCCATAGTTGAAATGCCAATACCACAGAATATTGAACTCAAGAGGTTGCAGGGCAAACTTGCATACATTCACCGGTTCATTTCAAACTTTTTGGGACATTGCCATCCCTTTTCAAAATTGATGAAGAAGGGAGTTCCTTTTGTGTGGGACTAAGCTTGTTAGAATGCTTTTGATAGTATACAACAATACTTGTTGAATTTGTTAGAACTCATGACCCGACTCCGGGTAAGCCATTACTATTATATGTAGCAACTATAGAATCATCTCTTGGGGCATTACTAGCCCAACATAATGAAGAAGGCAAGGAACATGCTTTATATTACCTCAGCAGGACAATGGTCAGCATTGAACTAAACTACTCTCCCATTGAGAAGATCTGTTTAGCCCTAGTTTTTGCTCTACAAAAGCTAAGACATTATCTACTTACCATAATGATACATCTTATATCAAGAGCCGACCCATTGAAGTACATCATGAGCCATCCCTCAGTGTAAGGGCGTATCACTAAATGGATTATCATTCTCTTGAAATTTGACATTCACTATGTTCCCCAGTGCACAGTTAAAGGTCAAGCACTACCAGATTTCCTAACTGCACATCCAGTACCTGATGGTTTACCCCTTCAAATGGAGTTGCCCGATGAGAACGTCATGCAAGTCCAAATAACGAAATACTGGAAAATGTTCTTCAATGGAGCATCCTGGGGTCCTTCTACTGCCCTAGGAGATAACATAGATAAGTCTTCAGGAATTGGCATTGTTTTTGCAACCCCAAATAATGGTATCATTCTGCACTCCCTCACACTAACAGAGGGGTGCTCAAAAAATGAAACCGAGTATGAAGCTCTAATCACAGGAGTTGAACTAGTTTTGGAAATCCCTATAGATGACCTTATAGTTTATGGAGATTTGGAGCTCATCATTCGCCAGATGAATGGTCTTTACCACATGAAAAAGCCAAGCCAAACACCTTATTTTCAAAGGGCTAAAGACTTGGCCAAGTTGTTTAGGCACTTGCAGATACATGTTAAAAGAGACCATAATAGGCAAGCTGACACATTGGCTAGCCTAGCCACATCTCTTACACACCTAAGGGACGACTATCGTGTGGTCCATATTGGAGAAAGGAGGGTTGTCTCCCATTATCCGTAACCCTTGAGGAAGATGTTCTCCTCACTTGCAACACCGAATTGCAAGAGTGTGATGCACAAGGTATGGACAATAAATCAAACTCGGGAGAGGAAGATTGATGTGAGCCCCTAATTCAACATCTCATGGATAGAAAGGAGCTAGATGACCCTATCAAGTGTGCTAAAATGAGACAACGAGCTCCTCAATTTACCTTACAGGGCAATCAATTATACAGGCGGTCATTTGATGGCATATTGTTACGTTGCCTATCAGCTGATGAGGCAAGCAATGTAATGAATGAAGTGCATGTTGGTATATGTGGCAGACACCAAAGCGGCCCTAAGCTACAGTATCAGTTGAAAAGACTTGGTTACTACTGGCCAACGATGGTGGTTGGTTGCATTGAATATGCCAAGCGGTGTCGCATTTTCCAACTGCATAGTGATTATGGTCATGTGCCTGCTGAACCATTACACACTACCTTTTGTTCTTGGTCATTTTCTAAGTAGGGGATGGACATAGTGGGGTCCATTACTCCAACCTCTACCAAAGGGCATCGCTACATTCTTGTTACAATAGATTACTTATCCAAATGGGTAGAGGCTGTTGCCTTGCAAGAAATTAAAGCTTCTGACATAGTCTGGTTCATCAAGGTCTACCTCATATATAGGTTTGGTGTCCCTGATCGTATAATTATAGATAATGGGAAGCCATATTTTAGTTCACCTCTGTACTGACTAATGGAAAAATACAATATTGATCTAGAGCATTCATCATGCTATTATCCTTAAGCTAATGGTTTGGTAGAAGCCTTCAACAAGAACCTCTGTAAAATCATTAAGAAAATGGTCTCTAAACATAAAAAGGATTGGCATGAGCGCTTACCAAAAGCACTTTGGGTATATCATATTACCTTTCGTACACTAACATAGGCAACACTCTACTCCCTCGTGTTTAGAGCAGAGGCCATTTTACTGGTTGAAATCCAAGTCCTAAGGCTAAGGGTTACAATACAAGATGGGTTGACGGATGCAGAGGCCACCAAGATTCACCTTTCAAAACTTGAAACCCTTGATGAATCTAGGCTAGTCGCACAACAGCATTTTGAAATTATATCAAACCCGCATAGCAAGGGCTTACAACAAGAAAGTTAAACTTCGCTCCTTCACTAAGGGTGAACTCGTCCTTCTTGCTTGATCACCACTTGATCCCACTAGAAGGAAAGAAAGTAAATTTTCTTCTATATAGGATGGACCATATGCCATTGAAAAGGCCTATCCTAATAGTGCATACCTCCTCTGTGATGTAGAGGGAAATCAAATTCTCTCAGCCACCAATGCAAAATTCTTGAAGAAATATTACCCCTAAATGGCATTCATGGGGCTTCGAGAAACTATGTCGGTTTGATCATATTTTATGTATGTACGTAGGTAGTCCGGGTCTCTCCATGACTCGGATGCAACCATATCCTTTTAAACAAAATCATCATTACCAATCTCATTAAAAACTAGTAATGGTAATAGAATGCAAAAAGTAGGTAAACCCCAGTGTTAAGTTAAGGGATCCTAAGGGCAAAAAATGGACAAACATATATTACATAAACCGTGATGGAAAGGGTGGTGTGAAAATCCGTATGGGCACCATGAGTAAGAAAATCCACTCACAGTAAAATCAAATTCTCACTGATTCCATTGAAAACCAACGATGGCAATGGGATGCAACAATTAAGAGAACCCCAGACCTAGTGGGAAACCACTAGGGGAAAAAAAAGGGACAACAATACCCAAAATCCCACATTCGAATTATGATCGGGCTTGATCTTGTTCCAAGGTACGTAGGCAACTTGCTATAACAAGACAGGTTTAACCCCATCATCATCCACACCACAATCTCTCTTTGAGAACTATATCATTCCGTTTTACAACTACATGCTACATTTCTTAAAAGGGGGAGGAAAGAAACTACTCACACATGAAAATTTGAATGAAAATAACTATTATTATTGTTACTACAAGAAAGAAAAGAATACAATGAAGGGTACCCTGTCCTATCACTACACTACATTCTCAATCTCTAGCCACGTCAGGGCCACTAAAGCTTAGGAATTTGACCCGCAATGTAGGCAACAGTTCCACATTCATCTCCAGGGCATCATTCGCCGCATTAACATCTGACTGTGCTATATTGAGGTTATAGATAGTCTCCCTAGAGACTCCATCATGCCGATCACTCTCTTGGCTCATCAATTTACCCCTGTAATGGTCCACCATATAGATGGTCCGATGAATCAAGTTTTCCATGTGATTGACGAACCTCTTGCAAGATTCCAAGCGATTCATTACTTTGTTGTAGTGTTCCTTCAACTCCTCCATTTGCACCATCAACTTGTCAACATCCCTCACTAGAGGATCAACCTCTTCCAGTACCTGAGTTTGCTAAGAAATTAAATCAGCCATCCTTATTTCTTCTTCTTGAAGGTGTAAGCATACATCATGCTTTGGCCCCTTCAGCACCTTAATGTCCTTGGCCTCACAAAGTTCAGATAAAGCATCAAGAGGCACACTACTATGCCCCTAAATCAAAATTGTATACACAAGTTTCTATGTGAGCCAGCATGTCTAGGATCTCTTCCTGGACGAAAGAGACATATGCTTCTTTAACAAACATGACAACCAAGCGTATCCCATTCCCTGCGAGCCTTATTGGCTTGCACCTCCACTTCTTTAGTGGCATGCATTCTCACCACATCTGTAAAATCAGCATCATTAGATCATGAAAACCAAAAGAATTAGTCACTGAGATAAATAAGGGACTTAATAGATACCATAGTCGAATAAAGAATCAAGATCCTCCTTTTTGGCCGCGAAAGATTCGTCCACCTCACTTGCGACTACAATGATTCTCCAACTTCAAGAACACTGACAATCCTTCTCTTGGGAGCCATTTCTCTAACACAAAAATAAAGGGTATTTGCAAAAGTCAAAGGAATGAGAAGGGTGGTAGACTTATAAACATGAATGACTATAATCCTTTAGAAAGGGTGTCTCAAAAAGAGAACAAAAGCAATGAGTTCATCCTATTACAATGGTCCGAATTCAACCAATGTCACTAAAGTACCTCTTGCAAGGCAATGGTTCGATATCATCGTCAGAAGAATGTTATAACATCGCTTCAAGGATATACCATCATAACGTCCGTTGTAAGAGCACGAAATCTCACTTACGCAAAAGGGGCACATATGTTCGTGGTTTTCAACTCTCATAATGTCAATACTAACCACATTCGACTCTCATAAAATCAACTATATTTGGCTCTCACAATGCAAAACTAATTGGAGTTGATTTTTATAAAGTCAATTGTATTTAACTCTCATAATGTTAGTTACACATAACCCTCATAATGTCAACCACATTTGACTCTTATAATGTCAACCACATTTGAACCTCAGAATGTTGACCACATTCAGCTCTTATAATGTCGATCATATCCGACTCTTATAATGTCGACCACACTCGACTCTTACAATGTTAACTACATTGGACTTTTATAATGGTGATCACATTTGACTCTTATAATGTTAGTCTTACTTGACACATATAATGTTGAGTAAAGAAAATGATTTTAAAAGAGAGAAATTGTAAGATAAGACAAGACAATACACCATAAATCCTTATCTCTTTCTTCCATTAACAAAAGGGGTTAAATCATCATGCCAAGGGTACATTATTTCAAAAAAGCAAAAAGAAGGCATTTACATATGTCTTCTTCAATGGCTAGGGAGGATGGAACTTGATCACCCCACATGACAAATTCCTCACGAAGATGATCTATGGTGGAAGAAACCATAGCAATCTGCGATTCAAGAGCGGCTCCTTCCATTGCTTTCTCCTCCCAGGTTGTTGTAAGAGTCGCAATCCAATCCTATACCCTTGATAGCTCCTTTCTAGCATTGGCCAAATCATTGTCAATGCTTACTACTGAGTTGTAAAACCGATTAAGTTTTTCCATCAAAGATTTCTTTTTAGCCTCTATGATACTCAGATTAGTTTGGCCTTCAACATTTCCTTCAATATTAGTAAGCTCCAATGCTAGGGTGGATTGCTTCATCAAGGATTTGAAATACATTTCCACACCTCGTCTAAATCTGTCATTACGAATGTGGATTTCTACATCTTCGGCAAGGGCTGTCAGCACCTCGTCCAATTTACTTATAAGGTCAAGTGACGAGGGTATTAAATTCATCATCAAGTCGAGCATTTCCTACTAGATTACACATGCCGACGTGATTTTGGACGAGTGTCAAATGGCGCTAGCCGTGCTCATGATTTCATCTAGGAAAAAAAAAGCCTTAGTAAGGACACATAGAAGTATACTTCATGATAAGGTGTAAAACTTACCTTGGCTCATGGGGGGAATCTCAGCAAATTCCTACCTTGCAGGGAGGCTCTTCTCAACAGTTGAATTAACAACAAAAGAAGAATTTAGCACTTAAGAATGCACAAAGATAAAGGCACAAGTATCACAAGGGGAGGGACGATATGTACCTTTCTCAGAAACTATCACATCTTGGGACAAGTCATCATCTGTTGGCTCCGTCATAAGTGGGTTGGCATTGGGTTCAAGGGGGGTTACATTCACTACTGCCTCCTCTCGAGCCAGGCTCTTTTTTTGAGTTATCTCTATGTTACTTCCCTCCTTAATCGGAGGATCAAATGGTGTAATAGGATCATTACCAGCAAACTCGTTGCCAAGCTCGTCCATTTCATTAACAGTCTTGTCTTGGGTTTTCTCGATCATGTGAGGGTTATTAGATTCCGGCACCTCCATACCAACAAAACCAGAATATTCACCCTCAACCTAGATCCCTTTGCCATTATCTTCCACTCCTTGATCATCTACCTCTATGGTAGCAGCCAATGACATACTTGGGTTATCACTAATACTTCCTAATTCATCAGCCGGTAGGTTACCCTCCCCTGAACCATTAGTCCATCATGGGTTGTCCTTTTCAGAGCTCTCATAATCTACCAACTCATCCATTTTGGACATGACCACATCTTGTAAGTTGTCGGTGGGGACTTTAAAGCCCATGAATGTTTCAGAATCTTGAGAAGAATTCAATTCATCAAATTTCTTGTTCAACACCAATTTGACTATGTTCCATTGTTCCTCAAAGGTGATGACAAGGCAGGTTTTATCTGCTCAATCAGTTGCTAAACCTGTATCCCCTAATGGTGGGACACCGTGCTCATCTACGGTGGTTCTCTTGGGGCTAGTTCTCTTGAGATCTGGTCTCTGCATCTAAGGAGGTGTAAGTTCCACTATACCCTTTATTGGGACCTGATTACAAAATAATCGTAAGATAAAAGAATCTGAGATGACAAAATAATGAAATAAGAATTATAAAAGCTATATGTATATATATATATACACGATGAACATACCTCGACGTGCTATCCAGGGGTGTTGGCGAAGGAAGATTCTATGGCTCTTGCTCAGGGAGAAAACTAGAGGATCCCCAACCTCTGGCATACTCGAAGAACTCCCCTTTTAAGGAATACATGAGGGTCTATCATCTTCAACAACACCTTTTCCTTTAAACGGGACGTAAGGCTCCTATCTTGTTGTCTTACGTGATGTGGCTAAGCCTGTTGGACTTGGGCTACTACCTCTTCATCATTACCTGGCTCATCCCTGAAATGAGTAGGTTGGTTGGTGGTAAGAGAGAATTCAATAGCAAAATGAAATGCTTCATCTTTTTCTAAACATTTCTTTATCGTCCCATGTACAGATTCGGATGTTATGAAGGGTAGATTCCTTCCTGTAGTCGCCAACTCCTTCCTAATAGTTTCTATAAAATTGGGAAGAGAGTCACGAGTCATTGATGAAATGTCCTGGCTGACAGGGATATATGCTTAAAGCTTACATGTGATGCCAGTCACTTTTTGGAAGACATAGTCTAAGAAGTGACCTTCCAAGTTATACCCATTCATGGTGATGATAAGCTCATGCATAGTGCTTCCATGATGCCATAAGGCCTCGAGTTCCCTCCTAATCACATTGCAAACACCATACAACTTTTAATGGGAGGCATACCATTGAATATCTAATTGCTCCTGTGGCCTTCTAGGCACTCTAGATCTAATAGAAGCAGCACCTCAACCTGTTAGACCCTTTGGTTCAGGCCTTTCATTAGCAAAAGTGTGGGAAGGATGATTGAAAGGTTGTACGAAACACTGCTCCTGCATCACTAGTAATATGTCAGCCATATGTCTTTGATCCTCTAGGGTTTCACCCCCTGTCACATACTCCCTAGCTGAAGGGATGTCGCTACCTTAGGTAATTGTATCTTGAAGCTCCTCAAAGGGATATCCCCTGATATCTTCAAAATTGTCTTCATAAATGGGAGAAATCCGTTCAGTCTCCCTGGCCCTATCAGGAGATAGGATGCACTATGGCCCCTTTCTATGAGATTTACTTCTTGTTCCTCTCTTCCTCTGTCTTACTTGGATTTTCTTCTCCTTTGGTGGCTGAAGGGGATAATGGTACCAAACTAGTACCTTATTGATGACCCTTTGACTGCTTATTGGATCGTTTGGGTCATTGGATGGCTGAAATCTTCTTAGCCCGTGTCTTATTCTGAGATTTCTCAGCCATTATTATGATACCTTAACCGTCATAAAAAATAATGCGGGAGTTGTCCCCATCTTCATTATATCTTACAACTAAAAAAAATGAGTTATACCACCACTTAGCATAACGATAGTCAAATTGGAGGTTGTCTTGCTCAGCCATTTCTTCAGGGATGACCACATGACTACCTATGTCTAACCTTACGAAGTACACGTATGCCTCTTGAATCCTGTCCAAGCTAGTCATCCTACCTATTATCTTTACATGGGTAGGGAGAGAGACAAGCCCTTGGAAGCACAAAAATTGGTGAGCAAATTGGTGAGGGTTGTAGGCCTCAATATGGAAATGGTCGTTCCTCCTCCATGCAAGCTCACCGCTCTGAAGAAAGAAAAAATATGCCCAAGCCTTCCTTGCTAATGACCTGTCATCCACCAGGTTCTGCTTCCCAAACAAGTGGTTTAGGATGAGGACAAGCTTCTGAGTAAAGAGAAATAAAGCAACAGGTCATAGCACCATTTCTATTTGTTGATTCTTCAAAGTGTTGATATATGCAATGGTGCAAAGATTCTTCTCTCCCCTTGGTAAATGGAAGGGAAATAAAGCCCCAACCAGACACATAAATATTAAATATGAAATAACACTAGCTTCTCCCTAATTCGACCTTCCTGAAGACCTGCTTCCATGATGTATTGCAAGCCACTATACAGGCAGCGAAGATTGGGAACCGCAAGATTCATGCAGATCCCGTCAGCTAAGTTTGTAGTAGCAATGAATACTCTAGGGCATATACGCTCACCCACACTTCTAGGGAGAGCCTACCCACTCAAAACGGTTGCATAAACTCTGGCTAAGAATGCAGGACTGTCAAGGTTAACGTTGCGTAGAATATTGTTTTGGTCAATGGCAAAGGTTTGCTTCCAGCAGTCATACCTAAGGGACCTTGGCATGTCATTAAATTTGGAGAATATCTGGAATAACCTTTGGCACGTGGCGGGGAGCATCTCGAAGTGAGCATTGAAGGGAATACATTCCTCCATTAGTCTCCCTTTAAGAGGCAAATGGCTTATGCCAATGAATTCCTATAGTGAGATGCCTAGCTCACCATATTGGCACAAAAATGTGTTGGTGTTAGGGCACCACCTAGAGATCGCCTCTGCTACCATCGCATGATGCTTGTCAAAGCTATCGATAGAACCATGCAATGCTTCAGCCATCTCGACAGCATTTATCTCTGCACGATAATGGTCAAGACAATGTCCAATGAGAGCTTCCCATCTACTCCCACCACTTCAAAAAAAAGAGCCCCTATAAAGCCGACCTACCCACTTTGCTTCTCCCAAGTGGATCTTCTAAGTTAAACTCCTAAGATCACTAGTGGTAGAGTCCTTGAGAGTTTCCCCTTCTTCAATTGAGGGAAGTAAAGTCTCACGGACTGAATTATCTCAACGAGCACAATCGTTTAAGCAACACCAACCCTTGCAGATGGTTCTGATGCAATTGGGCAGTCTTGGTGCATGCTCGGTCACTGGGTCCACAAATTCTGGATAAAAAAGACTCCAACTATGAGCCCATTCATGAGTTTGATGAATTGGGGAAAGAAAGCTTTCACGACACTCGTGATCGTTCAAGATTTGTCTCCTGGGTGCCATTACTCTACAAAGAAAAGAAGCCACAATTAGATATGGATACAAGATAAAATATGCATATTACAAATTTTGTGTGACTGAGCACTTTTAGTGTGTGAATCTAACTTGTAGTTTCACATTCGTGCACATTTCTACAACAGCACAAATTTGGCAATATAACGCCTCATAGCAGGTGAATTACCAAGTTATTATCCATTTGTGCCCAACATCTTGCATAGCAAGGACTGTGCGAATGAAAGGCACCCCAACCCACGAATGAATGAAGGGAGATCCATTCGTGACCACCCAAGCCAGCCCAAAGGCGGCGAATGGTCGTCTGAAACCTAATCCTCGCTGGGAACAGAAATCGAAGTTACCAAACATGTTTTGAAGCCTAAAAAGCTTGAAACAACTCCAAACTCTACAAGATTTATAGCAAAATGCTTAACTTGGCAAGACAAAACTTCTTAACCAAAAGATTCAAAGTTTGGAAACTCCAACTTACCAAAATAAAAGAAAGAGGGTTTCGGGTTTAAAATGTTCTTATGGTTGAAAACACCCAAAAATGGTGTTGAATTGATCGCAAGAATAAAAGAAAGTGATTGGATGGATTAGAATTAGAGATTTGATGCCAAGAATCAGAGAGGAGAGGAAGCTTAGACTCTTGGCAATGGCGGATTCTGAAATGAGCTAAGGAAGAAGAAGAGCAAACATTTATACCCGTAAGGGTAATTTGCTCCAACCATAAAGAATCTAAAAGGACGTGCCTATTCGTGGGGGTAAGATGGTCCTTTCCTTCATCATTTACCAGGGGAAGGTAGTCGAAGAGACGTGCGTTGTTAGCCATCATCACTCCTCGAAAAATGAACTTTCATATCAAGGTGCGCGAATGAGAAATATAAATCCCATTCACCCAAACATGTCTGGGTGAATGAGATGTTTTACCATTCATTCGCTACATGTTAGTAAACTAGCGAATGACCAAAACTACATTCATTTGCCACGCCTGAAACCAAAATCACTCTTTAAGGAAAACTAGAAAGGTTAGGGGTCCTATCTGATCTTTGTGATGTGTTTGACTCTCATGACATCAAGATTTGGTTCAACCTTACTTGAGGGATGGGGAGGAGTATAATCAACTTTTGCCAAGGTAATTAGGCTACATGAGTACGGATTCTTTGAAGTATCTAGTTCTCATATTACTAAAAAAGAACTAAGTTTGATAAGCTTATTGCATATCAATAACTGTCAGTTTCCCTTTGGGCAAAGTATACAACTTTGAATTACTCAATTATCTTAAGGACACAAAATGTAGAGACACAAAAGAAATTCATTAATCGAGTATTCAAAAGATTACATATTCATCGATGATCTAAAATAAAGGAAATAGACATATTCAACCAGCAAAGAAGATTAAAAGAAAGCCTTGAGCCTATCACAAAGTTCTTGAGAGAAGGGAACTTGCTATTGTAGAACGAGCTTGGCATTAGACCACTCAACCACCTGTTCAGGATGGACCTCATCATTAATATTCCCCTGCCTCGTAGCCAAAATAGTTCTTTCCCAGGCAATCAAATGTTCCTTGTTCTCGGTTGCACATTCACTATCCTCCAGAATGGCATAGCATGCATTCATCTGGTTCCAAAGATGCGTATATTCTAACTTAACATAATGAAAGCACTCTACCAATGCCGTCAATTCTACACTTGCAAAACTCTCCAGACAAGTTGCTTTAGCATGATCTTGCTTCAGATTAACTATTTTTGCTTCTAATTCCGCTATAAGGGGGCTTCAAGATTAGGAGTGGGTTAAGAAAGTTTTAAAGTCTCTTCAGTCTATGCTATAGTAGTTGATGAATTCAGGAGAGACTCCATAGTTCGCCTAATCTCCACATTCTTAAAGTACATCTCCACATTATCTAGGCAAGATAAGGCTTTGGCCCGGGTACATGGTAATATAAGTGCCTCGAGTTCTATGTTAGTAAGATCCTACAGAAGGTGGACATGAGCATCAAGCGCTTGCCTTGCATTTTCATAAAAATCTTCTAATTAATTCTCATTGTAGTCTTATGTGGGTGAAACTTCCTCATCCTTGAAGGAAAGCTCTGCACAATAGAAAGAAAGGCAAAGTTCAAAATACCTTATTACTTTTACCAAAGACAAGTACCTGGTGCTAGAATAGGCTCAGGTTTTGGGGAAGGTTCAGTTTCTAACGATGAATCAAGATCTGGTATAGGGAGATTATCCTCAGAATTCGTCAAGTTAATTATTGGGAGATTATCCTCGAAGTTTGATGAGTCAATTATTATAAGCAAGAGATCATGACGACGACTTGGTCTTACTACAGAACTCGATCTGGGGTTAGTCCAAGATCTAAGTCTCATTCGCCTAGGAGGGATATTAGTAGAAGTAGATGATTCACCCTTGCTCATGATGGAGGACTTTCATTTGGGTGCCATCGCCTGAAAGGAATAAAAGAAACAAGATTTTCTTTAGTAAGAAATATACCCTGTGAATGGATTAAAAAGGTGGGTGAATGATGATCAGGTAATCACATTCATGCACACTAAGTGCATAAATCTTAACTTGTGAATGAAAGCAAAGAGAAGTCATTAGCAAGTCACTCAAGCAGATAACTCACTAGATAAACCAGGAGATCACGAATGACCCACTAGAGATGATGATTATCCCTGAAAAAGATAGATGAAATTCTAAACAAGAGAAGGGAGGTAAGAGATTTTGGAATCTTATTTTGAAGCATCTTCAAAATCCTATCAAGGATTCTCCTGGCCACACAAAGATTCTCCTCCTTGTACAAGAAAAAACCAAACTTGAGAAGAAAAAATCGGGAGGAAAGAAAATGGATATTTCTTGTAGTTCATCACACCTCAGATGATCATCCAGAAGAAAGAAGAAAAGAGAATAAATAGGAACTCACACTTTCAAAAGTTGAGAAAGAAAACTTGAACGCTTCGAAGAGTTCTACTAAACGAGCTCTGAAAATATGAGCTGAGGAAGAAGAAGGAAGACTTATATACTCGTGGAAGGGTATATCCATCAAAATACGAGAAATTTGAAAAGTCTCAGGAACTAATAAAGAAAGAATATCAAGAAGAGCAATTGAAGACCATTATTTTAGCCTCAAAAAATGCATAGTCTCTCTTTACACTCGCAATGCATTTTCCAAGGGGGCAACTGTAGAAACCGAAAAAGTGCACGCAAATGGAAAAATAATACCCCATTCGCCCACTTTAGTCTCATAGAATGAAGAATGACAAGCTCATTCGCCCACTCATCTTCGTCACTAAAATGTGCACGAATGCACTATTCATGTTCGCGCACTACGAAAATCAAAAACTGAAAATTCGATGTTATCTTCTTCCAGGTTGGTTATTTTGGATAGCCATGGCTCCCATGAGTTCCCTAATCACCTAAGAGATTTAGAAAGGAAGATTCTCACATAAAAGAATCTCCTATATCTTTGGGATAAAGATTGAAGAATCCTACTCCTACAAAGAAGCCATAAATGAGATAGAGTTCGCCCCTAATAAGGACTCTTCTCAAAATCGTTTTTGTTGCTATAAGTACCTCAAAAGTCACATAAAAAAGTAAGTTTTACACGTGCAAGTCTTTGAATTTAGGCAAAATCTCACACTTAAAATGCAGGCAAACCCTACCCTATTCCTTTGAAAGTTTACAAGTTCACAACTCTTCCAAAGGAGAAAAACACGTCCATTATACTTCTGTGATTCCTCTAAGATACTACAAGAAGCTTTGCGACAATCCGGGCCATCACTAAGTAAACTTACCAGTGTTTGAGTGACAAAGCTTGTATTCTCATATTCATATTAATAAAAAATCAAAGAGTTTCATCTTCTTTTCCCTTCTTATTCTTCTATGCAATTTCTTCTTTACAATACAAGTAGAGAAACTTAAAGTTAATAAAAGGTTAGCTGTATCAAACGATTGTAATTAACAAGTCTTTTGGAGTTGGAGTATTAGTCCCCACTCATAAAAAAATAAAATAATTAACTAACCTCTAAAATGGCTAGGTAATTTGTTTAATGAATTTCGCCTCATACATGGCTCGAAATTTGGTGTTACAAGGGCTTGGTATTTAATGGGTTTCGAGTGCAAGCCTTCATGATTATGGGTTTAGGATATTAAACAAAACAACCTATTATGCCCAAGACAATGGCTAGGTAGAATCGATGAATAAAATTATCAAATATAACATAAAGAAGGTTATCGAAAGTACTGCCTCAAATTGGGATTAGTTATTATTAGAAATAGTATGCATCTATCGAATGTCAAAGAGACTTAGTATTGGAATGACTCCTTTCTCCATAGTCTATGGACATGATGTTGTTTTACCTATGGAAATCACTATGTAATTACTCAGGGTGACCCAACAGAACAAGTTACGTCATGTCGTTGCAATGCTATGATGGCTAAGCTCAATGACCTCAACGAGGCACAAGTGGAAGCATTGAACTCAATTTTCTTGCAAAAACATAAAATAGCAAGGGCATACAATAGAAAAAAATTTAGAAACAAGTCTTTCAGTGAAGGAGACTTGGTTTGGAAAGCTATCTTGTCATTAGGAGTTAAGGATCCAACTTTCAAAAAGTGGTCGCCTACATGGCAAGGGCTATATTTGGCCAATGAAGTTCTCTATGGAAATGCTTATAGACTAGTGCATGTCGATGGTAGTGAGCACATAAGGGTAATCAATGGAAAATATTAAAAGCTATACAAA
Organism: Platanus orientalis; assembly: GCA_025762735.1. Classification (NCBI taxonomy): domain Eukaryota; kingdom Viridiplantae; phylum Streptophyta; class Magnoliopsida; order Proteales; family Platanaceae; genus Platanus; species Platanus orientalis. Next base: position 10,530 of record JAOXJP010006207.1, on the reverse strand, counting down.
CCTTATGTTTGGGACACACTGTTCATACATGTTAAGTATTAAGCCAACAAATAGTCAAAACAAAAAATGTTTTAGATTATTCAAGATACAATAGTACAGACATATTGGAAACAAGTTGTTGTTACAATAGTACAGACATATTGGAAACAAGTTGTTACATGAATTATGTAAGGAGCATGATCCAATGGATGCCGAAAATCAAGATTTATGAGTTGATTTTGTCGTTCCACTCCTTTAAAAGTCTCTTTTGCACATAAAAAACAGCTACGGATAACAAACCAATATTGAAGATCTACAATTAGATGGAATGGCAAAGCACGAAGTCTTAATCAGCTTTGCCACCACCAAAGTGGAATGCCACTTAAAGAACCATATCATGCTTAATGAGGCCAAAATCTACAAGACCAGATTGTCAACAAAAATGTGCCCAAACTCGCCAAGTCCTGTAGGGGAACACATCAAGCAGTTTGTCCATACCCACAAATGGGTATTTCAGGCAATTTGAAACACGTCCCCATATACGTATTAAGAAGGACATTTAAAGAATTTGCCCGAGATTCCAAGAGATCTCTGTCCTCCACTTGATCATGTTTTAGTAGTGGAGGTCCTACAAAAGGAAAAGAAAACATTAACTCAATAGGAAGAATAACAGGGATACAAATGCAGTGAAATGGAGTTGATGCTACATTATGGAATGTAAAGACCTACCAGAGAGTTGGAAGGCCTTGCAACACTGACAGACTCGAGATCTTGGGCAAAGATCCACGTGAGGGAACTAACATTAAAATAACTTATGACAAACCCTCCTAAAGATGAAGGCATGACTCCCTAACGAGAAGTACAAAGCAAGTGAAATCCATTTAACAAGGTTTAAAACCGCTTTCACATATCAAAATGGTGTTGCACCAGAAAGGTTGTCAACACGTGGGAATTGTGAGGAAGTATAAAAAGGCAAAAATAGGAAGGGATTAGCTAAAAAAAAAGATGAAATAATGGATAGTTATAACTCCGAAAAGAATTTGAGAGTAGCATAAGTAATGGCTTAAGCCTAGAGCACAGAGCATCCGCTCTCGAAAACAACGAAATGATATACTCTATTTCATTCAAATCCCATTCATCTCCTTAAATTTAAACCGTTGAAAAAGGGTATGGATAAGGAGTAATAAGGGGATCTTATCTCGACCTGAGAGAAGCGACTGTTGAAATGATCAGGTCAAGTCAGTAATCAATCAAGTGTTTCGGGCAATGAGAAAAGTGTAGAATGGTTATTCATGACACATAAATGATGTTTCGCATGATTGGTGCCAAGTCATTTCACACAGAGTTCGAGAAAGTTTTAGGAAAAAGAGCAGCCCTCAATTGAATTCCAATCGTCAAAAGAAGAGGTATCATACATGTGTCTAGTCAAACTACACATGCGGGGGGCGGGGGGGCATTTGTTTACCCCCATTTTCAAATTTAACTATAATGCATGAGAGACATGTGGATGCCATTATTTTTAAAACCAGCCACCATGAAGGTGACACGCAACATGCCTCAAGAGGGAAGCTAAAAGTGTAAATAGCACCAGAATGATGATACGTGTCTCAAGAGTTGGAGCTAGCAAACGTGGATTCCAAACATAGGCTTCAATTATTCGGAACGAGGAGAAATGGATCACATTGACCCCATTTCCATGACCAATAACAAGGCTAACATGACAACAACAGCTACCAGAGAATAATTGACGCAAAGAACTCAAGATACTGAAATTGCGAACACATGTTACATTATAAAAGCATGAGAAGGAGAATCGAAAGGATCATCATCAACCCAATTCTTCTACTTTCTTTACCTTACGGGTAGGAATAGTTCAGATAGCGTAGTTTGTATTTAGTTGTTTATTGTTAAGCGAGCGTTCCTAGTTCAGTGCAACGGTTCCAACGAATTGATATAAGTCACTTGCTCATTGTTGTTTCTCATATTGTTATTCAATCTATTTTTTATTTTAGGGAGCAACTATTACCACCGATCAAATTTCTAAGTCCCCCTTCCTCAGTTTTTACTTTTTTTCCTTTTATACCCCCTTCCCAACCATTTCCCTACCTAAAATACCCCTCCTTCTTCCTCTCTCCCACACGCTCACCTTTTCTTCCTTTCCGGTCTCCGCGATGGCGAGACCCCTCCTACGGCAACCCACCCCTCTCTCTCTCTCTCTCGCACCCCTCCTCACTCTCTCTCCCTCCTTCTCCCTCTCCCTCTTTTTTTTTTCTAGACGCATTCAGGCCCACAAGGTCCCTCCATCTGTTCAGCCCTACAGGTCCAAATGGAGGGATCCCGTTTAGGCTTGTGTCCAGAGAAGATACAAAAAAAAAAAAAAAAGCAAGGAAGAGGGAGGGAGAGGGAGGGAGGGAGGGGGTGTGGGAGAGGGAGGGAGAGAGAGAGAGGGAGGGGTGGGTTGCCACCGAAGGGGCAGCCGCTGTCACTGGCGCCGAGAGGAAGAAAGGGTAAGGGTGTAGGAGAGAGTGAGAGAAGGAGAGGGAGTGGAAGGGATATTTTAAGTAGGGAAGTTAGTTGGGGAGGGGCATAAAAGAAGAAAAAAATGAGTAGGGACGGAGACTTAGAAATTTGATTGGTGGCAGGAAAAGCTGCCTTTATTTTATTCTTCTCTCTCTACGGTTATTAAAAGTCGTCTTGGTTGAGGCAAATTCGAATACAACCAATCAACAAACCATTCAACACAGACTAAAACTTCAAATACGGACCAAACAAGTAGCCAATAAGCGCATGACTGTTTTATTTGACTACACAAAAGCACTCGCTTTGGGGTGGTGACCCGCAATTTGCTGTTTTCATTGTATATAATCGCAGTGGTAAAGTGGGTAATTAACCACCCAGAAATTTCTATGGAACTCTCTAATTCTTAGTACGGAATTACGTAGTTACGAACAACGGCGGCTCGGTCTTAAGAGACGTGGGGTTCTGAACAAGTTTGTGGGCTCCATTACGAAAGTCAACACTGAAGAAGATAAACGAGAGATCCTCTGTAGCTCTATATTTTGTGTTGCTTTGGTGTTGTTTTCACAGTAAAGTAACATATGGCGAAAGTAAAGTAATAAAGTCACTTAAAATAAAAGAGGGTAAAAATAAAATTACTTTATTATTGGTGTGATATCTCTCCCACTCCAATCTACCAATCTAGAGGTTCCATCTTGCATCAAGAATGATGTGACACATTGTGGAAAAAAAAAGTTTAACAGAACAAATTTTCTACTTCCAATTTGTTTATTCCCTCATATTCCCTCATGTTCCCAAATACAGAGGCGGGAATACTGTAAAAAGGGTATGGGTACATGGGAGAGTTTACAATTTGTGAGAACATTTGTTATTTAAGTTTAACTAAGGTTGATACGAGGTTAATTGACTACAGGTTAATTGTTCGCCTAACTCGTAAAAGTCACCTTTTTCTCATCATGTGTCACATCGTCCTTGATGAAAGACACAGCCTTTGTTTTCGTTAAAGATGATTTGTCCTAGACTCATCGGAATATCTCCAGGCTGGACAAAAATCATGTCATTACCAAAATATGCGAGACACGATGCGGTACCATATCAAGTGCACCACTGCTGATGTGACCACTCAGGAGGGGGAATCAAAAACCTCCAAAAAGTGAATTGATTTTGCCCCCCAGTGGTCCCATCAGGGGTGTGGTACATACGATATCATCCCACACAATACCTGACAGAAGGATTTTTCCACGACCAAGACAGGTTAAAGGAAGATGTGATGGAAACGTTCTGTTGTGAAAAAGTGTATGTAGTGTGTATGGTAAATGATAAGCTGACATGTGGTGTTTTGGGGGGGTGTTTAAAATGTTCAAAAAAAAAGGCTCAGATGAAAAAGTAAATGCTAAAAAAGAGAGACCAAATTCAAAAATCCATAATGTGAATCAATGGTATGCGTACATAGGCCTGTGTCAACACAGACAATCATTCTCCTTGTAAAATATCTTTGCTAGGTTTCACATTTCAAGCTAAATTTGTACTAGCTTGACATCTATTTAGTTAGACTGCATGAGAGGGACCCTTAATCTCCCAAAAATGAAAATTCACTTTTTTGGCATACATGTCACATCTCCTATACTTGATAAATCTGCCAACAGGAGAGGATATCTTAGGTCCTAAACCATCTAAGAAGCTCAAGGCATGGATGCTTTTGGGAGATCCCCAATGCTCTTGGTCTTCCACTGCCTCGGATTTAGTGCGATCCCTTAGGCCTTGTTTGTTACTAGTCAAACCTTGGCAAAGGAAAAGAAAACTAAAACCACCTAGAAAAAGGTAGGAAAAGAAAAGAAAGGAAAATGAGGGGAAATTTACTATTCATTTGTAACGGTTTCCCATGTGCATCTGTTACAAAACAAAATTTGATTAGGTAGGAAAACTATATATCACAAGTATTATTGTCTGATACTAAGCAAAAGCAATGGGAAACCTATAAACAGCCACACAAAAATTCTAACTGTAGGAAATGTATAGTAACCATACTAATGGAGAGGTTAAAAACAAACAAAATTTGCTAATGACTGCCCACATTGCTTTACCTAGTCCACATTGTGGAATACAAAGCCATCAGAACCATGTTAGGACCATACAAGGCCATTATCATTCGAAGCCCCAAACTTCAATCATTGAACTTTTTAAACCCTGTGAATGCCCAATATTGATACCTGAAGGATTTATACCAGTTGTGGGATGTTCAATCTGTAGAGCAATAATACAATGTCAACTGGTACAACTCTATGGTTTCAAGTAACTGAAGCTCAAAACATTAAAAACACAACACATACACCATGACAAATATCACTAGGATGTACACTCAGCAGTCAGATACAATGTACATGGGAGCTGTCTACCCTGTGCTTAAGTGAGTACCCCTCACTCTCATCTTCTTGCACCTCTATGATATCAGTCTTGTCATCATTTTATATGATAATGTTCTTCTATTCTGTCACATTACTAATTTACTTTTTGCGTAACTGTTTCTATACTTGTTTGCAACATGTTCAACCTATTGTTCCTTCACTTTTTATTGTATGGATGCAACATTTTCATGTGGAGAAAAGCTCGTATAAACTATAGTTTCGTCTTTGAACTGTCTCCCACCAAAGAGTTAAAGCACAGAGATGTGTTCTTGATCTGCACCACTTCAATGACTGTAGTAGTGGGAATCCTGTTTTCAATAACTAGTTGATGGATCCTGCATTAGTGGAGATTCAATGTATTAATACTACATTAGTTCAAGTTTAGATGTGTTATTGTGACTGGAATAGCGAATCTCTGTTGTAAATACTCTTATAGAGTTTTTGAGGGATGTCATTGATGCTCACTCTGGTGCACAAGTCTATATCAACTTACATAAATCAACTCTCAACTCTCAATTGATGGGAAAAAGAAGGGAATAAAAAGCTCAAAAATCTTGAACTACTGAAAAAGAAACACACCTTTGCATCAAGTGTTGCATGGCATCTTCACTCCCCCAAGGCACATTATGAAGACAAACTGAAACAAATGGTCCATCAATAGCTCTCCACTCCAAATTATCCAAAGAAACTTTAGGTCCCTTGTAGCTATGCTGCCAAACCTTAATGGTCTCCTCTTGGCTCTGACTGTGTACATTGAGTTTGCATCCACCTTGGTTGCATGGTTCTCCATAAGCTTCATATCCAGGTGCAGGTAAGAAGGAAACACGTCCATTGTATTTCCGCAAACATATTATTCTCAGAAGAGCCTAGAAGAAAATGTAACAATAAAATTTATTAGATAAGACTTGATGCTCAAACACTAACGAGTATCTACTAAGTTGGTGTAAAAGAATTAATAAAGTTTCACAATGAAGAATTGAGTTATAACAAACCAACATCACATCTTGATCACCTATGCACAACAAGCCAACCTTTATATACATGTTTTAATGCATGATGTTGTTTCGGGGCATATTTTGCAAGTCCATTTGTGAATAAGTGAAGGTAAGTTTTGTAGAAGAATACGAGTTGTATAAGAGCATTTTAGTCTATATTGGTGTATACATATTGTCATTTATGCATCTTTGCCTCTACCATTTAATGTAGGTGTGAATCAGCTAGCATTTGTTAGTTTCTTCGCAACAACAAAGCCTATAAATGTTGAAGTTAAAAATAATTGATTACTAAGGGATTCAACATACTTACAAAAACTGAAAGCTTTCCCACAATGGAAATGAAGGATACCCACAGTCCAAAATCATCAACCATTGCCAGATTTGAGTCAGTAAAAATGTAGTTATTAAGTTAGTCTTGCTTTTATAAGTACTCCTTAACCCTTGTTTCTAGAAAGGCATTACATATCCAGAATTAAAAGAAGGGGGCATCCAAATATATTTTATTTTTGTAGTTTTCCACTTAATACTATTGAGATCAGCATTGTTTCATAAAAAGGGGTATTTATTTTACTCATATGTAAAAAAATGACAAGTTGTTAAAGCACACTAAAGATTCTTGAACCAACTAAATGTGTCTAAATCACAACTTCACATAATTATTGAAGTAATTAGAAAAGAGAACCAACTAGTTTACCTTTAAGCTCTCAGCGTAGAAGGCATGGTGCAAAGATATAATACAAAGCAATGACATGATAATATTAAGAATCAAAGTGCATAGTAGTTTATCAGTTTCAAGTAAGGCTACAGTTTTAAGTAAGGCTACTCCCATCAGTACTAAAGTAAGGATGATGTTCCTTAATATAATTACAATACCAAAGTATAAAAAAGTTCACATATCAGTCCAGATTTAAGTTTATAACCCTATAAGAACTACCAATATTAGGACCATGATGCATCAGTACAAAATTACATCCATGTCACTTCTTCCACTTAAATAAGCTCCATTTTGACTATGTTCCTATTGATTAGCTTCCCTCATTATACTGTTGTACATCTGGCAGTACATCAAGCATTTTGGCTTATACAAAAGCACCTTGATGATCCTACACATACAAATTAACTACTTTTTTAGTGGGGCTAATGAACTAATATGAGTTTCAAAATATAATTAAAGTAATTGCTATACCTTCCCAAAATGAACTTCTCTTGGATATGTTGTGGACCTTCAAAAAATAAACTTCTCTTTCAAAAATTTCATTGCTATATCATGTTATAACACAAAAATTTACCAAAAAGGTTAGGATTTTTTCTTTTTAGAAAGCATCTAAGTGCTACCACTTAGCATCTTCCACAACATCCTACAATAGCCAGGTATCCCATATGCCATAAATGCCTTAGCGTCCAATGGATTCTTAACCATTTGTTCAAAACAAAAATCTAATCCATCCTACTCAATCCCTCTTATAGTTTCAACAGTTGCCAACAACTCTAAAATATTCACATGGATTGTTGGACAATTTGTAATTGCATTGGCTACATGACCAATTTGGTCAGCCACTCCAAATAAAATGGAGTTGAATACATCTTGCCCCCACTTTTGGCCATGAGGCTTTTGCCTTGTGTGGACATTTGCACCATCCACAGTGGTTTGAGTATAGGGAGGTTCTTGGGTTGCTGGAATCTCAATTTTTGGTTTGTACTCAGAGTGTAGAGATACATCTTCTGGAAAATATGGTGACAATGGATCCTCATAGTCAATCCCCTAATTCCTACTCATTCAAACCTCTCTACTCATGTCAAAAAATTGACTTGTTGCATGATCCTCACCAAATGCTGCAAGCATGTCATCATACAATGGCCAAGATCGCTATTTGTATTTTTTCATTGAAGGACGAACCTATATAAAATAAACGATTTGCACTGTTAATTCAATTGCAATGAATATTGGAAGTCTAAAATTAAGTAATAATGTTATAATTTAAAGAAAGAAAGGTGTTTGTAAAAGTTACCAAGAAAAATGGCAGCCAAACTTCATCTGTCACTTCAATTATTTTTGTGACATTGGTCCATCCATAACCACTCTTTTGTAGCAACTCATGTACACCCTTGAAGTCTTGTTTTAATGTCTTTGCTTAATTAACTACATGATGCTTCACAATTTGTAAATTAAATTTTGTATTCACTACCCTTGCACATGCATAGGCTACATCTTTGAAACCATTGGGTACTTTACCACCTATCAATATTTGATTATGTAACTCTTCCAACAAACACTTATCCATGTCTGGGGTAAACTTGTTTTTTCTTGGTGTCGATTGAGAAGACTCAACTAGCTCCATTACCTATATCAGAGATCCACATTATGGAAAATTGGGTCAATGTCCCAACTTGATGCTTAAGAAACTCAATAGCAATTACAATACAAAGATAATCCAAGCTAAAATATAATTACTAAGCCATATATATTGTACAAATAACTAAAATCCATGAATAACAATTAAGTCTTAACTACCATAGGCAAAAAAAAGTCAAGTCTTATTATTGTACAAACAATCTACTCCAAATGAGCAGGTTCAAAATCAGCACACATCTTTGTTGTAATTATGGATCTTATATTTTCCCCCTCTACCTTCATCTTCCCTATTAAGAAGCCTCGACATATTGTCTTCCTCGAAATAAGTAGGACTTGTTTTCAAATCTCTATTTGCATCCTCTAAGACATTGTCTTCATCCTCTAAGATATTGTCAATAAGCGTGTACCGACATATATGGTTGTGGACACAACAACATACAATAAATATATGTTTCTGCCTTTGGTAAGAGTACATTGGTTCCTCGCAAATTATCCAAATCTCTTCCTAAGTACTCCAAATGTATGTTCAATCACATTGCTTCTATCTCGTTTTGTGGACGATGTCCTCGTAGTTCATGCAAGTGATATCGGGAATTACGATAAGGATTTATAAAATTACTCCTAAGTGCATACCAACATCCGCAAGGTAGTATCTACCTGTGTAAAATTTGTTCAACTCATATGTATGTTGTTATAAAAGATGACAGTGAATAATCATTCTATCAATTGGTTTATGCTTAAGTTTACCTGAAGGACATGGAATCCTATGTCCCCTTAGAAGGGCATCATCCAGGATCCTTAAATCAGAAGTAGAACCCTCCCACCCAGTTAACACATATATAAATTTAAGGTCAAAGTCACAAGCAACCAATATATTTTGGGTTGGTTGATGCTTACGACCTCGAAACGTTGGTTCATATTCTGGAGAAACCTTTGCTAGGATGTGTGTCCCATTGATTGCACCGATGTAATCCTAAAATGCAGCATTAATCAGTTATGTAATGATCAAGTTAAAACTTTTTTAAAATATTCATTTTGGTGGGAATTACCTTGAAGTAGGGCATCCATCTAGAACTTTCAGTGATTTGATGAGGTGTCTCTAAGGGGGGGTTTATAAATTCGTCTTCCATTGCTAGTAGTGCATCCAATACTTGGTTGAAGTATTTACCCACGATTTCATCGGATCGATAAGTGGCACACTTCATAAGACAAACTCTTTGATTATGTGTTAATATATGGAGAAAAATTGTCACTTTCTCCTCAACGCTATAGTGAATAGTGTCTTTTAAGCTTCCGAGATGTTTAAATTTATGGATAAAACTTCTTAAGTAATTCACATTCATCCTCAAAAGGTTATGACAATGCTTGTCCGAAGTAATTATCTTCTCGATAAATTCATGGCGAGTGTGATATGTATTTTTCCTAGGTGCCTTATCAATGTAACTACCATAGTATTCTACTATAGCCATGGAACATATAGCTCTTGCCATTGCACAAGCAGCTCCTATTGCATATATCAATTCTTCTTTTGAATTGTATTGATTCTCAAGGTCTGGATCCATGTTTACAATAGCTTTAGAATGCTTTACAAAAAAAATATTTGGAACGAGTATGCAACAATAAAAAAGAAATAATACAGGTTAACCATATTCTTCAATATTTTAGGTTGGAACTTACCCGCCTGATTTTCAAAAATCGGGTTGAACCAAGCTATATTAAAATTGTAATAGCCTGTATAAATGTTTTTTTTTTCTTAACTATAGATAGGTTTTGATAGTTAAAGAATTCTACCATTTTAACAAAAAAAGGTCAGAGATAAATGGGGTCAACTTAACCAAAAATCAGGTTGAAATCTAGCTAAGCCTGGCTCAAGTTTTAACCTATCAAAAACTAAAGAGTTAGAGATAAATGGGATGTGGATAGAGCATGACCACGTAAAACCCCAATTTAGAACTAAGTAAACTCATTTTTTAGTTACAAACTTATAAGGTACCAATTATCGCTTAAATCTTAGAGATTATCATGCTTTTGTGATCATGTTTCATAAAATTAAGCCAATGCCTACATTGAAAATGATGCATGGTAACCCATTATTACACCAAACAACACCCAAATATGACACATTGTCTCCCAACCGCCGCATCAAGGCACGACACAACGTGTATCTACAATTTACTTGGTTCCTCAGTTTAGGCCAAATCAAGGCAGGTTCCTTTCATTGATACAAAAACTAAATAATAATGAAGAAACCCCTTTCAAAACCCTAGCTACATATAAACCC
>JAOXJP010006196.1:0-18071 GCA_025762735.1 Platanus orientalis | reverse complement strand
TATACACACTAGTCACACTATCAGTTACATACACTTTTTTACCTCGTGCATGGTGAATTCATTGCTGTAATCTATCACCATTGCATCACCAATCCGACTGCAGTGGGTCGAGGCATTGAGCTGCTAAAAAAAAAATCAGCTTTCTGTTTTTGTTTCGCATCAGAGTAATGCTGAACACGACAGAGAAAGAAAAAAAAACAGTCGCGAACTTTAAATTTTTTTTACCTCGAGGCTTCCATTTCACTTTATTTCACTTCCTTCATGCTCCATTGGTTGAGTTCTTGTTGGAGAATCACAATGTGTGGGTTTTTTTTTTAGTGTTAAAGAGCCTAGATGGAGAGGAATGGAGAGGGAACAGAATAACGAAAGAGGTGTGAAGTGAACAATGAATGAGAGTTTGAAGTTGACGGTGTGGGAGTAGTAAAGGAGAAGGTGTGGAGGTATGCTAACAAATTTGTTTTTTAAGGTTTTTTTTTTTTTCATTAGGGTTATAACTGTCTTTTTAAGTTAGGGTATTTTTTGAAATAGAGTTAAGTGAGGTGTGCTTACAAAAACTTGAGGTGCGAATATAAGCTCCCATTTGACCCTGGGTTTTCTTCTCTATGAAAGATTAGGAAGACAGATGCCTCAGCTTTGGAGAGCACTGGTGCGTTGGCCACTTGTGTTCTGAGTTGCTCACTGGTTTATGATACCATTTGCTCACAGACCCATGAAGCCCAACAATTGCAAATTTAGGGCATTCATAGCCTAATGCTCGTAGCACTTGACCTGTGGGCTACTGTTAGAGATAAACGTTCGCAATACCATGAGCGATCATAAGCCCATAGTACCCAGTGCTTGCAGCCTCCATAGCCTAGTGCTCGCAACTGATCCGAACCATTCGCAGATTTCTTGAGTCCACGTCTAGGATGTTGAAAAGGAATATTACAACCACTAGGAAATTCTGTGACAATATGTACATGTAAAATATAAAGTGCACCTCAAATACGCTTGCTCCAAGCCCTTACCCATGCTCACACACATTTTAAGCTCCTCCCTACACCACCACATGTGTGCTATGTTCCATTTGAATGTTGAACTAAATGTTAAAAGTGGGAAAATAATTGAGCTTAAAATTTTTAAATACTCCAACAAAGAGCATACTAGGACTCAAATCTTCTTGTCCTAATTTCTTGTTACTGTAATAAATAAATAAATTTACGTTAGCATTTGAGTCACTTTCACCAATATTCATCTAAATTCATCCCAGTAACAGCAAAAAACCTTAAACATATGTGTCAACTCTATCTCTTCAATAGAAAGCAACCTTAGTTCCATTGTTTTTTATCCATATAACCTGCCACTTTTCCTTGTTCCTTTTTTCTACCATGGTGGAATTAGGCTGTTTGTTTCCAGAGAAAATCTTATGGCTGCATCTCCTTGGCCGGAATGTATTGGAAAAGAAAGTGATATATTCGAGAGAATTAAAAACGTCAAACCAATTTAGTAAAGAAAATCCAAAAAAAAAAATGAGAGAAACAATGTAACCTGGTCAAAAATCTTGAAAAATGAAGTGATTTTCTAGAGTTGCAAAAAAATGCCACACAAAATATTCTTTAAAAAATTAAATTTTGTTTTGAAAAAATTTAAAATTTTCTTGCAAGCAGTTTGCAGAGTAAAATTTTCTGAGGAGTCTGTTTATCTCTTGGAAAATCACTTCATTTTCTGACCAAGTTATATAGGTTCTCTCTGAAATTTTCTGACTGAATGGTTAGGAATCGGATTCTTCTCACTTTCTTTTCCAACTTATTCCAGGAAAACAGATGCAGCCACAAAAAATTATCCAATTTGGTGGCTTGATCCGCTAAATAATCCACAATGACCCTAGCGATCATGTCTCCGCTTGAGAAGGATTTTGTCCACCTCCCTTAATGAACAGTTGGTCCACTGGGTGTCAGGGGGTGGACACATCAGCACGAGAAGCGATTTCACTAAGGGAGGTAGACAAAATTGGCACGCTGTCCCACTTGCTCCTTTTTGACAAAAGAAAGTTACCAATTTCCGAGGTTAGACCATTTGATTGGGACTAACAATCACGCGGCCTAACTCAATGTGTGTCCAAACTTTTCTTTATAAACTCCACTTTCCAACATCCATCAAAATGCTTTGGATTGCCATGTGACATGCATCTGTGTTATTTTCCTAAGGATTTGGTCGGACCACCTGAGGTCACCCTAACATAGGACTGATATCAAGGCCGATACATCAATGCTAAAAAGTGAAAAGCATCCCCCAAAAAATGTAAATTTGGCGCTGATGTGTTGGCTCCTAATGTCAGTCCTACCTTAGGCTCACTTTAGGGGTTGCACCGAATCTGAGGTGGTGTTATTTAGGGGGGTTGTCAATGAACCAAGCTTTGCACATATCAATTCAGGCTCGTCACATTCAGGCATGACAAGCCTGAGGTGCCGAACTCAAGCTCATAAAGATAGGCTCGGCTCAGCTCACCAGAAAATAATAATAATAAAAGGCCTAATAGCTTAATGGGCTTGGATTATGTGAGAACGAATCTCATGAGAACCGTGGAAACGGCACCAGAGGGGATGACACATCAGTACCAAAGAGTGATTTGCACTTTTTGGGGGGCACTTATCACTTTTCGGGCACTGATGTGTCTGTACCCTGATGCTTTTTTTCACAGGTCTCACAAGATTCGTTCTCACCTAATTTTTAGTGAATGGCTCATTAGATCAATTTATCTTGTTTGATATATATATATATAAAATCAAATTGAGCTTTTAGTGAGTTGAGCTTAGTGAAGCTTGGCTCGGGCTCACTTAGGAAACGAGCTCAAATCAAGGGTCAAGCTTGGCTTTGTGAACTTAAAACAAGGCTCAGGCTCGGCTCGGCCAGATGGGCTACTGACAGGCGTATCCATGTATAACCCAATCACTCACCCTACCTTGTTATTGTGTAAGAATTAGCATATCCAGTAAGGCTGTCAATTGGGCTGGACCAACTTGATTCTGGACTGGGCTGAGTTTGGGCCCAACTGTTAGGCCCAAAAATTTTATTCGGGCAAGCTCAAGTTCAGTCCGAGGGATGGTCTAGCCCAGCCCGAACTAGTTAGCAAATAATAACTTTACTTATATATTGATATTAGGTCTTTTTTTTTAATTCTTTTTGGGTCCAGATATTTTTAACAAATTTACTATCCTCAAATAGTTTAAGTGTCAATTGTTAAAAAAAAAACCCATATAATATGTATTTAGGGACAATAATGGACTTAAAATCAACCCAATTTGCTTCTGGCAGCCTGAATTGGGCCCCAAGGCCATTGTTTTAAAATGGGTTGAGTTTGGCTCCAAATTTTAGGCCCAATGTTTTATTCGGACCAAGTTCGGGTTTGGATAAACATTTTGGGCTAAGTTTGGGCAGACCTTGGCCTGAGTCAGCCTGGCCAAATTGACAGGCCTAGTATCGAGTTACCTAGACCTTATAATATAATGAGCAGGGTCGGGATAGGAGGACCATTCTTCTGTACCCACAGCCTGTGCTTCATCTGTGTGATGTGTATAAAGGTTGATACGTGGTGAATACTAGTGAGCACGTCAAAAAAGACACTCATAGCTAGGGCTGTGCATAGGCTGGGTCCGAGATGGGCCTTAGTAGGCTCAGGGCAGGGCGTAAAAAATTCCTAGACATCACGGTTTGAGTACAGTCCAACCTAATTTTACCAGTCTCGGGTTTGAGTACAGTCCAACCTAATTTTACCAGTCTCGGGTTTGAGTACAGTCCAACCTAATTTTACTGGTTTCGGGCTGACCCGAGACCTATTATTTCAATAAATTAATTAATAATATTTTATGACTACAAGAAGCAAAGTTTCACCGGCGACTACTGACGGAAGCGAAGCTTCGAGAGCTTTAGTTGGCCGACCACTACATAAGCTGCTGGTGGAGAAAGCTCTTCGAGATTCCCATATATATAAAGCCTCAGGCCTTGAACATCAGGCTTTAGGCTTTAGCTTTAGCAAGTGTAGAGTTGGCCCAAATATGACCCCAGTTTAAACTCAGGCTTAAACTAAGCCCTGGGTCCCTTGGGCCTTAGCTCGGGCTAGATCAGGGCAGACAGGGGTGGCTTGAGCTGGCCAGCCCTATGCATAGCCCTACTCACCACCCGTCAAAAAAGGTGTTCATTTCAAGAAGTAGTTGTCAAAATGTTGTTCTGTGAGCAAAATTGCCATTACCATGTGTGACATGCATACTGACTGACACATGATATTTTTATGGAAGCAAATGTTTAATGACCAAAATTGATGTGATTATGTGTGAGACTGTGAGGTGCACCACTGCCTGACATATGATGTCTTTTTTGAATTTAGTGCCTTCTTTTGGACAACCACTTTTAACTGTATACATATCGTATCAATCCATGATGTGATCACGCACTTGGCTCCACTAATTTTGGTCATAGAACATTTGCTCTACCTTGAAAATAGGCATCAACACAACATGTGTCGGCCGTGGCACATAGGATCGTGTGGGGTCCATATGTTGAGAGATAGCCCCCTCTAATAAGAATTCAAAGATATTTTTTCGTTACATAACTTTTGCAGGGTTTTTGGGTTTCAAATCCTTGATGCTGTGGTACAATTTGATTGGTTTAAGTAAGCGTACATTTTCATCTTGACTTTTTTCCAATTATAAGAAAAGAAACATGAAAATGATTTTGGGAAATAGAGAAATAAGTGACTCCTACTTAGGATCAGTGTTTTGATTTAGAATGTTGGGATAAGTGTCATATGGAGAGAGGTTTCCTTTTAACTCTCCCTCATGGATCCTAGTTTACTTTGGAGTGGGTTTTCTAACTTTAATTACTTTGTAAAGAAACCCTATTTAAAAGAGGATGATATATGGACAAATGTTTTCGATGCGTTTATTTGAGTTTGGGGTTATTTTCTCAAAGGTTCTTGAGGTTGGGTTGTAAAGAGAGAGTGGGAACACTATTATAATTTCTTGTATTTGTCATTGATTAGTGAATAAAAAGATTTGTGTTTGTTGTCTCGTCGATGAAGGCAATCTTGTTGAACCACATAAATCATCGTGTTCATTGTTTTTTAGTTATTTTTTATTTTTATTTTTTTTATTTATTAATCTTGTAGGTGCAATACTTCCAACAATTGTATCAGAGTCTCGTTGGTTAAGATGCCCTTTTCACATAAAATTGATATTGGCATTTGTATTTGCACATATTAGAGATGGTGAGTTCGAGTTATATAAGATTCAAGTACCAAAATTCAATAAAACCAATTACGCATTGTAAAAATTAATGATAAATGCGGTTTTGGTGAAAAAAAGTTATGTAATCGCGACTGAAGGTAAGGAAAATAAGCATAAAGATATGACTAATGAGTTTATTAGTAAAAAAGTCAATTGTCAATGATAGATTTGTTGTTTGCACTTGATGATTTGGTATTATTTAATGTGTCTGATTAAATCATGACAAAAGGTTTATGAAACAAATTGTATAATTTGTATGAAGGTAAATTT
Organism: Platanus orientalis; assembly: GCA_025762735.1. Lineage (NCBI taxonomy): Eukaryota > Viridiplantae > Streptophyta > Magnoliopsida > Proteales > Platanaceae > Platanus > Platanus orientalis. Next base: position 12,540 of record JAOXJP010006196.1, on the reverse strand, counting down.
ATGTCAAATAGAATAAATTTTCCTTCGTAGACAACTTTACAAACCTAAGGATGAAGGATGGGTTCTCGTTGCAAGAATACCGTAATGCATTTAATACCCTTATTAATAGATTGATTGCACTTGATGTGAAAATTGATGATAAAAAAAAAATTATCTATTGTTTTATTCAATGCCTGATCCATGGGATGGTTTGATTATGAATCTTAAAAATACCAAAGGCTTCACAATGGAATCAACTATTTTTATATTTCTTTCTAAAGTGTCTTGTTAAAAAATAAGTGTGAGTTCTCTAGCTGATGCAACGATGGTAAGAGGAAGATCCACAGAACAATGTGGAAATTCGAAAAATAATTCAAGATCCAAATTGAAAGATAATTAGAATGTAAAGTGTTGAAATAATCAAAAGATTGGTCACCTAAGCAAAGATTGTAAATTCCGAAAAGAAAATCGAAAAAAGCCCAAATCTGATTTGTAAGAACATTAGTCAATTTCAAAGGCTTCCCGAAGAAATTTAAAAGATGAAAATATTTCATCTAAAGATGATGAGGTGTTGTTTGTTATTCCATGTGAAAATTTACAGAATTAGTAGATTTTGAATTATGGTATTTTTTTTCTTCATATGACACCATGCAAGGATTAGTTTTATACATACCGACCATGTGATAAATGAACTATTTAGATGGGTGATAATAATACATACAAAATAGTTGGAGTTGGATGTCATTATTAGTATGTTTGATGGCATTACATGTACTTTTTAGGTGTAAAACATGTATCAGGTTTGTGAAAAAGTCTCTTATCACTAGGAAAATTTGTTTAAAAATGTTATAATTTATTTTTAGAAAATGATCGATTAAAGATCGTTAAAGGGGTATTTCTTGTAGAAAATGGAGAATTACAGGGTAATTTGTACCAGTTGATTGGGGATACTGTGATCATCGATGTTATTGTTGCTAATGTTGTTACAAGGTCTATTATGATCTAGCATTGTCGATTGGGCCACGTGAGCAAACGTGGATTTAAGATACTCAGTGATCGTAATTTACTTCCTAGTTTAAAATCTACAATTTTAGATTTTTGAGAAAATTGTTTATTTAGTAAGTAGCATAGAACTAATTTTCTCCTCTTTTATTGTTAAATCTAAGGATGAGTTGGATTTAATACATTTTGATACATAGGAGGCTCCATTTACATCTTTAGGAGGTGCATTATAATTTGGTTCTTTTATTGATAATTTCTCTAGAAAAGTGAGGGGTGTATATACTTAAAAGGAATAATGATACGTTTTCTTGTTTTAAAAAATTTAAGGTTTTGGTTGAAAACCATGAGGGAAATAAAATTATGTGTTTTAGAACCAATAATCGAACATAGTTTATGACAAATGAATTCAAGAAAATTTGTAGTGAACATGGTATTGACTAGAATTATACAATTCCTAGTAGTCCGCAACAAAATGGCATGGGCTAGCGCATGAACCGTACCCTTATGAAGTGTCATAGGAGTATATTAAGTTCATCTAGGTTGCAACAATGCTTTTGGGCAATGTTGTTCATACAACTTATTATTTGGTAAATTGTTGTCTTACAATTACACATGATTGCAAATTTTTGAAGAAGCATGGTTTAAAAAACCTATTAATTACTTATTCATATTTATTTTCGGTTATGATGTGTACGTTTGGGTCCCTAAAGAACAAAGGACTAAATTTGATGCAATGTCCAAAAACTATATTTTTCTTAGCTATGCAAATGGAACAAAGGGTTAAAAATTGTGGGGTTCTACTATTCACAAGATTATTATTAATCAAGATGTTGTCTCTAATGAAGATGTATTATAGAAAGAAAAGTTGCATTTAGACTCAAGTATGGTGGAGGTGATTGAAATGGAATCTTCATAAAGTTTATTGAATTTACCAAACATTCGTAAGAATGAGGTAGTTGATGTTGAAAAATCAATTGATAAAAAGCATGATGATGATATGACAAAAGCTAAAACTTAAAGTGATCAAGGTCAACCCACTAGACACCAAAAGTCTCCCTCTTGGCTTCAAGATTATATTACAACTTATGGTTGCATTTTTAAAGATTGTGAACCTACTTCTTATCAAAAATCTTGTGAATCAAGTGATGTTATGCAATGGAGAGTATCCATGTAAGAGGAGATAGATGTTCTATATAAAAATAAAACATGGGAGTTAGTTGAACTTCCCAAGGGACATAAGGCTATTGGTTGTAGATGGGTAAACAAGTTGAAGAAAGATGTTAATGTAAATATCAAAAAATATAAAGCATAATTAGTGGCAAAAATGTATACTCAAATGGCAAGTATTGAATTCAATGAAATTTTCTCTCTAGTTGTTCATTATAACACTATTCGTGTTGTGCTGAGTATGATTGTTGTGCTAGATTTAGAAACCAAACAACTAGATGTACAAACAACATTTTAGCATAGAAAACTTGATGAAGAGAGATATACATGACTCAACCTGAAGGATTTGTTAAAGAAAGTAAGAAGAATTTTGTTTACAAACTAACCAAATCGTAATATGGGTTAAAATAGGTGTCAAGGTATTTATATAAGTGATTTGAATCATTCATTGTGAGCTTGGGATTTCATAAATGTAAAGCTGATCATTGTGCCTTTATCCGTGATTATGGTAATGGTGGGTTCATTATCTTGTTACTCTATGTTAATGATATGTTTGTTACATGCACTAGTAAAAATGACATGGTAACATTGAAAGCTCAGATGGCTAAAGAATTTGATATGAAGGATTTTGGAGTAGAAAATCAAATATTTGGGATGATAATACAAAAGAGACAAAGAAAGACTAAATAACTCGAAAGAGTTATGTTGAAAGGATTGTGTGTCACTTCAATATGTAAAATGTTAAACCAATCAGTACTCCATTTCTTATTGGTTGTAGATTGTCTTATGACTAGTCTCCTAACACCAAAGCGATGAAGGAAAATGTCTCGAGTACCACATTTATCTGCAATAGGAAGTTTTATGTGTGTCATGGTGTTCACCAGAGAATACATTGGATAAGCAATGAGAGTAGTTAGTAAGTTGGTAAACCCAGGGAGAGATAATTGGACTGCTTTGAGGTGGACCCTTCATTATGGTAAACCTAGGGAGAGATCATTGTACTGTTGTGAAGTGAACCCTTCGTTATTTGAGAAGTACTTCAGATGTTGTTATTTACTACAGTGGTCAAGAATTGAAATTGGTTAGTTATGTGGATGCAAACTTTGCAGGAGATTGTGATAAAAGAAGGTTGATTGTTAGTTACATGTTCTCTTTAGTCAACGGTACAATGGGTTGCTTGTTGAGGTTGTAATCCATGATAGTTTTTCTATAATAGAAGCCAAGTATATGACAACCACATACGCATGTAAAAAAACAATTTGATTGAAGATTTTGGAATCAACCAAAAGAAGATGATTTTTCATTGTGATAGTCAAAATGCATTGCATGTAGCAATAAATTCAGTTTAATTACCATGCTTCCATAAAGCACCTTGTCATTCAGTATTATTTTGTTAGTCATGTTGTGAAAGATGAAAATGTTTCATTGTAGAAAATTTACATTGATGACAATGTAATTGATATGTTGACAAAGCCTATTGCAAGGTTGTGTATGGTGCAAAACTTTTCTTGTGTTTGTTATTACCTAGTAATTGGTTATGTTGGACAATTGTGTTTGTGAGCATTTTTTTTCATTGAATAAAAAGCTAGTCTTCAAGTAAAAAATTTTGGGATAGGCGTTGTATAGAGAAAGGTTTCCTAAAAAGAAACCAATTCTACCTCTCTTAACATCTGAATCCTAGTTTATCTAAGATTGGGTTTTCTAACCTTATCTGTTTTGGAAAGAAACCCTATTTATAGAGGATGATATATGGACAAATATCTTCTGATGCACCTATGTTAGAGATTTTTGAGTTTTTTGGTTATTTCTTTAAGGGTTCTATTTAAATAGGTAATCTTATTGAACCACGCAAATCATTATGTTCATTGTTTTTTTGTGTATTTCTTCGTTTTATTTCTTTTATTTGTTAATCTAATGAGTGCAACGTTTCTAATAATGCATCACAGTAGTGGTTGTTATGTGCATTCCTAACTATTGATAAACCTAAATATAGATACAAACAACTTTACCACAGCTAACTCAAAGTTAAAAAACCTTAAGAGCTTGACGGAATTTCCAAACATTGACATTTATAATCACAAGCTGATTATTGAACTTGAAAGAACATAAATGTTATCCTTGATCGAGATGGATCCTCAACTACATTTAGTGTGTTTTTTCTTTTAAGTAAACATTAATGGTTAATTTATTAGTAAGTGAAGATGGGTTTTGAATTCAAGTTTGTGACAAGAAAACAATAATAATTATAGTAGTCGCTTCGAACAAAAAAAAAATGAAATGTTTTCATTAGTGCTTTCTTTTTATTTAATAACATGTCACTTTCGGAACACTCAAGGGAGCAAAAGAAGATCCTGACTCCCAAGTGCCCTATGCTTCCATCCATTCCCACCATGAACCCAGATTTTGTGTGCACAAATCAGGGGACAGACACATTAGCACTAAAAAGTGATTTACACTTTTTGGGGTGCATTTATCACTTTTTGGTGCTGATGTGTCCACCCCCAATCTATGCACACAATTTACACATGTCTTTTGTGCACACAATGGGGGTCCCACCGTACTCCAGCTTAATAGATTCCATCACCTGCCTGGGCCTTGGGATTTGGTGTCAGACTTAAAAAGTCACATATAAGCACTTATTCGGAATCATTCTAGATATTGATAAAGCTTAAATTCTCTTCATGATTACAGCTGACAAGAATTTGTTGATATTTATTCGTGGCTGGTATCATTGACTCTTCTCCCAAAAAAGGAAATTTACTACCCATGGGCCTTTTTCTCCACGCGGCATTACTTTATCCAACTTTCACCACTGCTGCCTCTGTAGGAACCAGGGCCGTGTCCCCCTCTCTATGCACATCTTGTTGGAATTTCGGTCCCAACACTTCTAGAAAGATCCATCTTTAATCCGACATCAACTCCTAATCCAATTTTGAAAAATAAACTTAAATTTTCAGAATTAAATGATTCTGATTAATCGATTTATGGTCTGAAAGTCTAAATTATCTCAAATTTAAACAGACTAGCGTCTTAATAATGCTAAAAGATCATATTTGTATCAATAGAATCCATGCCCGGATTGCATCATACAATATCTAATTATGCATTATGACAACTAAGTAATGAAAACTCTGACATGATTAGTTGATAACAACATGGATTTTTGTATGCTAATGTCACAAAACCATTGTAAGATAAGAGGGATTTAAAAAAAAACAAAAGGATTTGCTACATCCAAAACAAGTTCCTCCGTGTCCTCCCACCTAAGGCTTACATGTGATGGTTTTTATTTTTTGAATTTGATGTTCATTTTGAACACTTTTCTGTATGGTTTTAACCCTGTGAAGCACATTTTTATGATTACCTAATTTTTTTCATTTGAAAACCGTTTTGACAGTTTTAACCTTATATAATTCATCTTTCGTATGTGGTGACACGAGGGGACAAACAAATTGGGTGTAACATATTCGAAACTTTAGATTTGTATCGGCATTTGAAATATTGGCAGACCTTTCCACATGCCAAATGGCTTAGTCCACTAAGAAGAGAGAACTTTTGCCCACAAGCACCACACCATGCTGAGTTTGGGGGATATGACTTGTCGCATTCCAACCAGCACAAAGTGGGGATTAATTGGATTTTTTTTTTGTTACTAAATTACCCTATGGATCTTTCAATATTTACTGTTTATACCAACCTAGATTCAATCCATTGTGGATTTTCTCTGTCAATTGAAAGCTTAGAACATTATTGGGTATATATCAATAAAAGGGACCCTGATTTTTAGAAGCTAAAACATCAGAAAAGGCCTCCATTATCTAATTCACCAACCAAACAAACCCTATTTTTTTTTTTATTTTATCAAAACATATAATATGCAGTTCCTGGTTTCACTCTATGCTCAAGTCAAAGTACTAGCATTACAAGATTGTGCCTAAAAATACTTTAGCAGTAGCTAAGGATACGAAAAAAATCCCATTAAATTTTCATTCAAGAGCAATTAGAGAAGAAGACTAAGAAGAGCTCTTAGGCATATTGAACTAGGAGTGTCACTGCCCTATTATTTCATGGGAGAGGCAGGGAGGATCCATAATGATCAACAACTTCACTTTTTTGGGGTACGTGTGCACTTCCTGAAGTCGCAAGAATTCTTGCTACCAGGAGAGGATCCTGAGTACCCTAGAATTGATTGAGGACTCCTAGGCCTAAGGTTCCTCCCAAAACCTAGGATTCATAAGCTTCTGACCGCAATTCTTTGAGCACATCAAGTAGTCGTCTAATAGGCCTTCTTCATGGCCAGCCACATGGGCTACCATTTCACTCCTCAATTCTTAACTTGTTCCAGGCTAGGTATTTCTAGTTTCTACCATATTCTAAGACATGGTGCATCCCTGTAGCCTATGGAAGACCATTGCTCAAGTTAAATATCTTGATTCAAAGGCCTATTATGGTCCTGGCATATGCAGCAACTGACATGTGGTGAAAAAAAAGAAAAAGAAATCATCTACCAAAAATGTATAAATCGCTTTTTTTTGCCACATGTTAGTGGCTTCATATGCCAGGACCATAACAGGTCATCAAGGAGATGTACCAAATTAAATCCCAGCCAATTTTCAGTAATCCTATTATCTTCATCTCATCATCTTGGTAAGAAAACTTACTACAAAAATTGCTAGTCTTCGACCGGTTAGGGTTCCAATAGATGATTCAAAATGTGAATCCCGATGACTATCGAACGGTGTAGATCAATGTAATCCAAACATTGTGGAATGAAATCAATACAAATTGCTAACATTTTGCATCATGCATGAGATCACAAACTCGGTAAGTCTTCTTGTTCATTGAGCATGGTCTTGTTGAAGTGTGCAATTATATTAATTACATATATAATTCCCCGTGAAATCACGACATGTCATCTTTCTTTTGGTATAAGACCCAACAAACAAGGAATCAAGGCCAATTCTCCAATAGGTGTCATAAGATCCTAAGCTATTTCACTAATTAGCCATTTTAATCTTGTATGACTTTCTTTCATGCTAAGTTATTCAAAAGAATTAACGTCAACTAGCACCGTAATGATTAAAACTTAACCACTATTATACACAAGGATTCATATGGTAGAGTTCACTTTTTTCTAACTATATATACACACGAGAAGAAACCGTCCTGTGTTGAAATAGTGTCTATAGTGTGAACGGTGAATGATAAGCTGACTAGTGTTGTGTTTAGGGTTAAAAACGTCCCAAAAAAGTGTAAAGATGAAAAGGTAGGTGTTAAAAAAGAGACCAAATTCAAAAACCCATCATGTGTCAATCAATGACATGCTTATAGAGGCTTGTGTCAACACAGACAATCATTCTCCACACACACATGGATATATATATATATATATATACACCTCAAAATAAAATAAAAAATAAAAAAAAGAAGAGAAGAAAACCCTAACTAGAATGGCCGTGAATGTGTGGTATGGCTTAGGTGGGTCATATACAGTTCACCAATTTTCAAACCATGGTTCATTATTTAAGGGTGGCCCACTGGTTCAATCACTAAGACTTATTCATTATTGCTAAACAGCACAATTATGATGGATTAATGAATGGTTAATCGTCTTATAATTAAACTAATCTTTGGATTGTTGATCCATTAGTTAAAGTAGGACCCACCTTATGGTTGGCCAACAAACCCCTGCATGTGATCCATGTGTAACTCTTTGCAGACTGTCCTTTACTTGGCCGACTAGGATCCTACATTTCTTCAATTATTATTATTCTTCCACACCTATCGCCACTAGTTAGACTTCATTATTGATTATATTCCATTAGGGCGTGTTTGGCAGCCACCTGTAATGTATGTCATTTCATTTAAAATTCCAAAGGCATTTGTAGCTATAAAGTGATGGTTGAACATGAAATAATTTAACATATATCATTTCGTTTTACAAAAAATCTAAGATGACTTCATTTCTAATTTAAGTTAACAAATCAATATAAATCTAAAAGAATTCATTTTGAACCGTCAATACAAATCTATTGGAAATTTTAAATGAAATGATGACATAACAGGTGGTTGCCAAACATAGACTTTGTAATTAATTATTTTATCTAATGTATGTGTTTATTTTCTCAAGAAAAAAAAATGCTTAGGAAGAAATAATAGAGTTTTTGTAATTTAACAACAAATATGGTCACAAATTTATACAATTGACGCCAAGCAGTTGGGGAGAAGCCCGGCTGTGTAGGCTTTGTAAGATCTCAAGCTGTTAGCATTCAAGAAAAATTATAATTAGAAGAGGTAGTCACATATCCCCTCAAAAGTGAAAATACACATCCATAAAAGCAATTGAGATCGTCTCCTATGAACAAATAATCTTGTGATTTTAAGACATACACGTTCGTCTAAAAAAAGAATGATTTTCACCTTTTTTGGGGGTATTTATACTTCTCCTGAGTCCTGAATCCCACAAGATAATATCTTCACAGAAGATGATCCTTTTGGCCAAAAAAAATATTTAGTGGCAAGAATACTTTTAAGCAAGAGAGGATCCGGACTTGATCTCAAGGAGGTGCAGTTCACAAGCTAAAATGACATAAATATCCGAAAAAAGGGGGAGGAAAAAAACTAGTAAGCCAAAAAGCTGGTTTCATACATCTACCAAACTAAGGCTAAGTAGGCCAGACCTGACCCAGCCTTCATCAAGCTGTTATGCGCGTTCCCAAACAGCCCTTTTGTTAGCCCAGCCCTACTTCTACAAGGAAGGACTTCACACCATCTTGAAACCAAACACATTTTAGAGTAAGCATATGTTTGCCTCGTCGACAAGGTGCCGTGTTAAATATAAAAAAAAAAAAAAAGCAGCATGATGGGTCTCTCAGCCATTATGGTTATTTATCCCTACACTAAGGGGCCTTTTAGGTAATTGGGAAGGAAATCTTGAGCTTTACGACTTCTATGAGTTCCCATCCAAGACTTATGGAGACGGAATCTATTTAAACTTGATACGTGTCCGAGGAATATGGGCCCACCCCACCAAACGTGTCAGTAATCCACTACCGATATGTACAAGAAAGCACCTGATTTGATCCCCTAAAAGTCATCGATTTTGATGTGATTCCTGATTGAAGGTGTTCATCCAAAAATGGGCCCCGCCCTACCCCTAGTCTCCATTCTTCCGAGGCAAAACCGATCCTCATCTATTCCCACCAAATCTCACCTCTTTTAACTTACCCGAAAAGGCAAAACCGTGACTTCTATCGGGCCCACCACCCTTTTTAACCTGATCAAGATCAATTGAAATCTAACCATCAGAAGCTGCCACGTTTCCATGTAAAATAAGTGGTCCACACAAAAAAGCAAAGTACACTGATTGGAGGGTCGCGGTCTAGTCCCACTGGTTCATGCACCTTCAGACTGTTTTGAAAACCGCAACTCGTAATAAATTGATAGACGGTCAAGATCTATCCCTTACTGGGTCCCAGTAGGGTACGAGTCAGAGTTTGAGTCGTCAGATCAAATCATCTATCCTTCTTTGCTTATATATTACGGATGCGTGTGTCATATATTCTATTCATGTCTGCTCACACGTGGCTGTACTAGCATTTTGCGTTTTCCCCTCTTTTTATTTCATTCCAACCTCTCTCGCTCTCTCTCCCTTCTCAATAAAGAGCCTTTCCTCTTGCTCTTTCCAAGTATCCAACGACTTTAATAAATGTGAGGGTTTCGACGGGAGAATGGATCCGGCAGACGGTAAAGATCTTGAACGAGACGAATCTCGACAAGAATCCAATGATACTAATTCTGACGAACCTATTGCAACCGAAGACATTCAGAGAATCAACAATTCAAGAAACATCACTGGCGGTAGCAGCAATTCGGCGTTGGTGGTGCCGAGGCCGGTCACAGTTGCTCCGCCAGCTGACGGTGCCAGTGACGTAGTGGCACCGACGGCGAGGGGGAAGTGTGTGGGGAGGAACAACAGAGGCGTGACGTGGGGGTTCACTTCGATCGTTGGGAGACGGAAAGAGATGGAGGACGCCGTCGCCGTTGTCCCGGGCTTTATGTCTGACACTTGCGATCGTATTGGAGGTTGTACGGCGCCGGGTTCTAGAAGCTCTGGCGAGATCTCGCCCTTCCACTTCTTCGGCGTTTACGACGGTCACGGTGGCTCTCAGGTACATATTATTGTTATTTAAGTTTTAAGTTTTTTTTTTTTTTAATTTTTTTATTTTAATTTGAAAGGGTCTTAAACTAGAAAGTTGCCTTCAACCGTCAATTTAGAATCCGAGATGATTCATGCCGGTACACGTGCTGGTATCGAGATTGGGTGTTTCGTAGTTTACAATCTGACGGTTGGGGGTAGTTTGCGTGTGACCACGTGCTTGAAAAACAGATTTCTGGTTTCGAAAAGTAAAAATAAGGATTTGGGCTTTCCAATAAATAATAATTTTTTAAAGAAAATAGTTCTGGAGTGAACATTTTAAATGTTTTTTTTTTTTTTTTAAATTACTTTATGACAAAGAAGGACACGTTGCGAACGGAGCATGGTCGTGGGGGGGTGATATCATCTGCGCCACCCTCCTGATGGGACACTCAGGGGGGAGAATCAATTCACTTTTTGGAGGTTTTTGATTCCCCTCCCTGAGTGTCCCATCAGGGAGGGTGCCGCAGATGATTTCACGCCCTTAAAGAGGGAACAATTCATTCTCAGGAGACTTTATTAATGGGCGCCTTTTGTCAATCTCAATTGCTGGACACCTGTCCTTTGAGCCGTGATGTCAAGATCGAACCTGAAATTATTACACTGGGTAGGTGTGGGGTTGTAGGATGGGCCGGGCTGGTTGGAAATTTTGGGTGGGCCCACGAGAGCGTTTTTCTAAACCAGAGGAAGATCCTAGTGGACCCATCAGACCATTGGGGGCCCAAATGTCTTGTATGTCCACCAAGTGTGGCTGTAGTGTTCACGGTTTTTCGTTGTTTTGAGCTAGCCCAAAAAAGGCATGTGAGTCTGCAAGTGGTTAACAGCCAAATTAAGAAATTTGACTGTTGGAAGGTTGTGTTTTAGGAGACGGAACCATCTCAATTGAAAATGGAAATAGCTACTTTCACTATCAAATCAGCAGGGACACCACACCTGGTAAGGGTATTATGGTAAATACACATTGGGTAATGTACAATGTCTATTTACAAAATTACGCTTTACTATATATGTTTTCTTTGATCCCCTGTCCATTTGGTGTAATAGGGTGCTTCAAAAGACACTCAGATCTTGGTAATTTTTTTAGTGGTGTTCTCACGACAGCCTGGCCCGTGGAAAAAAAAGTGTTTTTGGGTGAAATAAGGTCATTTAATTTTCTTCTTTTTTGTGCTAAGTGACTTTATTGCCTTTCTTTTGCCACGAATCACTCTATGTTGAGAGATACGGAGGTTCCCATCTATTCAGAAGATACTTAGATCCATCTTTCATTGTGGAAGATGTGACACGTAGTGTGAAAGGGTTAAATTTAACCAGGGTTGGTATGAGGTTGAGTGAGTGCAGGTTAATTGTTCTCCTTACCTTTGTTAAATTTAACCTAAAAAATAAAAAATCTTAACCTTTTTCTCCCTACAAATGGAGTCTCTTTTCTTGTTGCAAGAGAGAAGGATCCAATGTCATTTCAAATTGGTGGGTGAGTAGCAAATTTTGCTGTAGCTTTTTATAACTTCAAAAAAAATCACAAAAAAAATAAAATAAAAAAATACATTAAAAGACCAAAAACCCATGTTAAAAAACTAAAAATCTTTGCTTTTTATTATGCTACAGTCCAGGCAGATTTCGTGCATCCCTTAACAAACGCCTAAGGTCTGCCCATATGCAGGGTCAACACATGGTGTCAAAAAGCAAAAATTTCTCTTCCAAAAAGTAGAAATCACTTTTTCAACACCATATGTCCACCCCTACATATAGACAGACCTTAGATATTTGTTAAAGGGATGCAAGAAATCCGTGCCAAGCTACTGTATATTTTTATCCTTTCAAATTTATTAGAACACACTCGATTGCCCTTCTCTATTGATGGAAAAGATTAGGAACGAATGAATTTTGTACTGATGCATCAGAATGGCATCAGGGGTGGACACATCAGTGCGGAAAAGTGATGAGCACCCCCCAAAAATTGCAAGTCACTTTTTGACAGGATGCATCAGCCCCTTGATGCTGTTCGAATGCATCAGTACAAACTTCATTTGTACATAATCCAAGCCCCTCTATTAACCATAGAGCAAAGCGCAGCAGTGACTTGCCTGCCCCCTATGGAGTTGGTATGACAACTTAAAGTTAGCCTAAAGTAAGAATGACATTAGGGGCTGACACATCAGTGCCAAAAAGTGAAAAGCATCCCCCAAAAAGTGTATATC
>JAOXJP010006186.1:0-18071 GCA_025762735.1 Platanus orientalis | reverse complement strand
GGAATGGCAGAACAGGATTCATGTAGCCGACCCCAAATAGTTGGGATAAGGCTGTTTGTTGTTGTTGTTGTTGTTGTATTCTCACCATGTTTTGATCACGTTTTGCATACTTTTTATCATTAGATTTGTTGACAGCAAATTTAAATTTTCTAAGTCTTTAAATTAGTTGGATACTTTAATATAATTGATTAGATCTTTTATTGTTTGGTGCTTTATTTTATCTAATTTCTCTATTGCATGATGAATCTAACTTAAGATCCACCTAATTTTTGCATGTGATTAGTGTAAGTAGGAATCTAATTTATAACACTTTATTGTTCTTATGATTTTATGCCTATCTCACGCACACACTTCACTCACCTACATGCATGCTATATCAGATAGTCTAAAAGAAGTTTATGATTTTAAGTAGTTTTTAGGAAATGAATTGAGATTAAAATTTTGGTCAATTGAAGTATTTTCTTAGAATTGAGGTAGCTTGATCAAGAAAGAGATTCTTTATGTAATAAATGACATTTATCCTTGATCTTCTAAAAGAGACTGAGAGACTTGGAGCTAAACTGGTCGTTGCACCCATTGAGTAATATCACTGACTTAGTGATGATGGAAATTCTCTTATTAATGCAAGATGATTTGAATAATATGTTTGGCGGCTGATCTACCTCTCGTTGACACAGCCAGATGTTGTATATGTAATAAGTGTGATAAGTCAATTCTTGTATTCTCCTCAAACGCCACATCTAGATACAACCTACGTGGTTCTTAGGTATTTGAAGTCATCTTCTGGAAGGATATCATTATTTTCTAGACATAGACATATGAGGGTGGAGGTGTATACATATGCAAATTGGGCAGGTTATGTGATTGACCTCAGGTCTACCTTTGGCTGTTATACTTTTGTTGGTCACAATTTTGTAACTTAAAGAGGTAAGAAAAGAATTTGTGGTTGATATATCCACTTATACAGTGCAAAAGCAAAGTTAGATTTGTGGCAGAGTGTGAACTTCTTGGCTGAAGATACTATTATATGAGTTGGGTTCCAGAGTTCAAGAACTAATGGGCCTTTATTGTGGTATTAAGGCTGACATTAGTGTTGGTTACAATCTAGTTCTGCATGATAGGACAAAAGATACTGAGTTAGACCCTTATTTAATCAAGGAGAAGTTAAGGTCCGATCAGATTTGTCCACCTTATGTCAAGACAGTAGATCAATTAGTAGATGCCCTAATTAAGGGGGTTGGCAAAAACCATTTGCATGAAATCTTGAACAACCTGGTCTTGGTTGATTGAATGACCATGTCATTGCTAAAAATTTTGAACCAGCTTGAGGGGCAGTGTTATTAAGGACTTATTTTGTAAAATATTAATCATTATCTCTTTGTTATTATTTCTTCACTTAATAGGGATATACTTCACTACCCAAAAAGTTTAGTATAATGAATAAGAGAAGTGAGAAGGGTTTTGTCTTACATGATTCCCCTCCCCTCTCTTCTCTTCGTTCTTCATCTTCTTCTTCTGTTCATCCAAGTTCTCTCTCTTGTTTTTCTGAAATAAGAATCAAGTATTTGTATTTATTTGCTATGTGGTAAATTTCTTTTTTGTTGAAATTTACCACTTGAATAGGGGTGATTTGGCCGACATGTTGACGAGGCCTTTTGGGGTGCCAATTATGCTGCCATGTGGAAGATTTCTGTGTCCCCTAAATTTATTTTTTGGGTAACTCACCTAGCAAACCCATCTGTTTGGACCATATAACATATATCAATATTTCTTTTGTATTATAACATTCACCCATACACACATACTGTTCCATCAACTGAAGCTTTTGTCCTCAAACACTGTAAGGAGACTCTGGACGTGTATGATTCTGGAAGATGGTGCTTCATACATTACTAGGTAGAACTTGAACTTCATGGTCTTCTTGGTTTGCCGTGTTGTCCACATATTTGACACATGGTACTTGAATACTTCTCACATCTTTCAAAAATAGCAGGGATCTAACATATTTTGTGACAGTTTTGTTCTTATAGTGAACTAAGCAACTTGGTTATCTACTTTTATTTTCCTCATGTTTAAACAAATTTATCTGAAAAATTTACCATGCTGACTTGCTATCTTTTTTCTTGCAGCTTTATGAGATTTGAAGAACTATGCCATCAATAAGACAGAGTAACTTCTAAAGAACCATTATCAGTTTCCCTTGATTTTACTTTGAGATACCATATTGTTCTTGTGTATTTATAATATTTTACCCCTTCTTACTCTTCCAGTATCGCACTCCCATACCTTGTCAGGTGGGTCAGGAATGGCTATGAGTGGGAGGGCATCTTTGAAGTGATGGGTTTATCTGATTTTGGTGCAAGGTTGAGACCTTGAGGGCATGAGTCGTTGTCTTCCATTTGAGAACGTTTGTACGTGGAGAGGTAAATAATTTTTATGGTCACAGCTGTAATATGCGAGACTAGGGTATTCAACTTCTCCCCATCATTCAATTGAAGTTCTTGCAATTTTCTGGGAACCAGTTCTTTTAGGCCACGGCTATGCAGAACAAGTCAGCTGAAATTAATCCGGAATTGAGGTAATAGTTTCTTCCATTACCTATCTGTGTTTCACTTTTTATTAATATGCTTTTTATTTTTATTTTTTGCACAATGTTCCATAAAAACATGCTGTGTGTATGTGCCCATGGATATGCTTGCTTATGACATTTGCATTCACATATGTTCATGCTGAAGCATTTTCATCTTAATGTACAAGTTGTTCAGTGGTGAACCTTGATATGAACGTAGTATTTACTTCTTGGTTGAAGTTGATCATGATTTATAGTATTAGATTGTCTGCATGGCTTTGACACTATTTATGAAAATTGTTGAGAATACAAACATCCAGGGAGGTAAAGTGGTGTTTTGAAAGAGAGAATGCAAGCAACTGATGGGGTGGTTGGCCGATCCTGATCTGATTTGATGATCATTCAAGGATCAGGTTGGGATTGGCCAAGTTCGATCTGAAACTAGGGTTAGGATCTGCTCAAGTAGAGGATTGGCTGGATCAGTTATGGATATGCGATCCAGCCAATCCTGGACTTGGACTGGCCTTAGCATTGATCGAATACAACACAAGGTTGGCTGATCCTTTCTAGGGATTGACCAATTCTTCTTAAATGATGCCCAAGACCTCCTTTTTGCCCATTTCTATCCGTTGCTGCCGGTGGCTTGTCTTCAATCAAGAGAAGGCCCCATTTGATAATTTGGCCTTTTTTTTTTTTTGAAATCTACTATTTTTTATTTTTATCAAAAACCAAAGATTCAAGTGTTTTGGTTAAAATACTTGCTTGTTTTTGCAAGAAATCAATAGATCAGTGTGAATACATGTTAGACATATGGATTTAATGGAAAAATGACTATGAATCCTTCTTTTTTAAGAATCTATTGTATGTGTGTGGAAAGGGGGACAGAGATACAACAAGTTCTCATGTTTTCTTCTTTAGATAGCTTTGATACCAAGTAAAAGTTTGCTCATTGATCTTTCATTAGTTTTGAAAATTTCTATAATATTCTGGTTTTTTATTTATTAAAAAATAATTAAAAAAATAGTTTTGATGATTATATAACAATTCGAATTTAAGTATGTGGTTTGGATATCTATGTGCATTTATATATATATATATCATATTTTTTGCACATTTTTCTTATTTTTTAGATTTTTTTGAATATATAAGTTATTGCTTTTATTTTTCTTTTTAATAGATGGCTTCAGGATCTTCACAAACAGATTTGAGCAAGAGGGGTCAACTGGAAGGATGAGAATATTACATCTAAATTGGTGATGACAAAAAAACATTTGAAATATAATTTTTGTGGGAGTCAACTGTAGGGGGTGTTAGTGTGTAGAAGAAACACCCTACACAAAAGACAGGTAATGTGAAGGGCTGCCCTCAAGTACCAAAGGAGATAATGTTGGTCAACAGAGGCACGCACAATAGGGTATCGGAGTTAAGCAAATTGAGGCTAGGAAGAAGGTAATAATATATGAGAAGGTTATGCCAAGAGATGAGGATACTGAAGAAGAGGTATATGTTGATGCCGGTGGTGGTAGTGATGAGGAGGATCTGGAAAGGTTGGAGAGAGAACAGCTTGTAGTGGCATAAGTAGTGAGCTGGGTGCTACTACTTGAGATGAGGAGAGGCATAGGTTTTTTGTTTTTGAACCATTCATGGGCATAGGAGAGAGGAGCTCTCAGTATCAGCCTAGGGGTAAATTATGCCTGATTCTAGGGTGGGCTGACACTACTAGAAAGCCCATAGACTGGATGGGATAGAGTGCACACAAGACACATGAGAGAGCATCACCAAAATGTGTAGACACATGTATACAGAAAGGATGGTGCAAAGAAGATGAGGTTAAAGGATTTCTATAGTAAAAAGGCATTTGAGGATGTGGGGAACAACATATGTAAGCTTATACTGTTGAGTGGGCTTTCAACTCAGCAGAAATGTTGTATTATTAGCCCATGATTGATATGATTACAAAGGCTAATAATGGAGTTAGGCCCATCCCCTTAGCAGTTGAGCACTACCTTTTGAAACAAGGAAGTTGAGGAACTGAAGGGGTATATCCAACATTTAAAAAAGAACAATATTGAAGTATGGGTGTATAATAATGTTCAATGAGTGGACTTGAAGACAAGGAGGCCTCTGATTAATTTTATAATATATTCTGATGGGGAATATGATATTCCATAAGTCAGTGGATATGATGGACCATTTAAAGACAAAATAATATATATTTAGGCTGTTGGATAGAGTGTTATTTGGGGTGGAAGTGGAGAATTTTGTCCTGGTTGTGTCAGAAAATGAGGTGGCCTTTAAAACTGTGTAGTAGATCTTGACTGTGAAGAAAGAACATGTGTACTGGACCTCCTATGCAGCTTATTGCATTGACCTTATGTTGGAAGACATTGGGAAGGTAAAGAGTGTTAAAGAGATGATTGAAAAGGGTAGAACAAATTTTCTCATTTTAAATAGTACAACAGTCGTTAGAATCATTAGACAATACATAGTGGATCATGATTTTCTCCAAGTACCATTAGATTTTCCACTGGACACGTGATGTTGGAGAACCTGTTCTAATTTAAGCCTTTCCTCCACGTTTGTTTCACAAATGAGTGAGTTTAGAAGAGCAGTATGTATGAAAGAAAGAAGAAAATTGTTGAAAAGGTATGCAGTTGTGCTCATGGAGTTCTTTTGGATCAAAGCAGCAGAGATCTGTAGGGTGTTGAAACTTTTGGTACGGGTGCTGTGGATGGTGGACCAGAACAAGAGGTCAACTTTACATATTACTTATGATGCAATGGATACGATGAAGTTGGCCATTTAGACAACGAATTGCTAATGGAAGGATTATTGGAAAATTATTGATGCAAGGTAGAATAAACAGCTTCATAACGACTTACACACATGTAATGTTCCAATTTAATTGCGATATTTTATTTATGTAATCACTTGATATTTAGTATGTTACAACGATGTATTTTGCAAATCTTTATGGCAACTTGCTTTCTAAACTCATTAATCCAATATAGTACCAATATGTCAGATCACCCTGAAATTAGCAGACCCTCTTTTGATCCCATAGGGCTAAAACCAAATTTAGAAAGGCAAGTTTTGGTTGCAAAAGGGTGATTCATGTTATGTGTGTAGTTTAAAACTTGACAATTTTTTAAGCATTTGTAGAAACCTGATGATGGTTTAGTAGAGTTTCCATTGTTTGGTTTTTAACATTAGTTTCCTTGGTATATTTTTTTAATGTATATATTAGGATTCTTAGTGAAAATTGTATGAGATATTATGTGAAATTCTATTCAAATGATTTTTTTTTTTGTTTACAACTGATCAGTTGATGTCCTTAGTCAAACACGTTCCTAATCAGAATGTGAGAGGATTGTAGCACATTCTCCCTCATCCACACAAGACCAAGGAACCAAATGAAGATGGAGAACTCGTACCACCTTGTCTTTATCCATAATAACATAATAGGTAAGGGTTCGAAGTCTACTTAATAGGGTTGTGATGACAATTATTACAACCCTATAGCCTTCTGTACGATGACCCATTTGACACTTGGATATGTGAACTTGAAGAGCCGGTGCTCGATGGCAAGATAATGAATGTCTTGAAGAGGACCTACAGGGTAAAGTTGTGGGGGAGGGTTGGTGTGCCTGTGATGATTATTATTTTTACAATGACATTTACAACAAGCTGCTTGCCACATTCTATTCTTCAGATGTACATGTAAGTGCTACCATTAAGGCTGGGGTGGTGGTGGTGTTATCGTGTAGGGACACTAGCAGAGGATGGGGATGATGATGATGATTTATCTCATGGTGTAGATGCACATAGTATGTAACCACTACTAATCGATGTAGAGCCTCACCAATCTAGGAGCACTCCCACTCAGTCTCAGACTTAGCCACCGGATGATACCCATGATTATGGCTCACAGTATGGATATGGGAATGGGCAGAATTATGGGTATGGATATGCTTCATCTTCATCAAGTGCATACAACAGATCTGCAGCCAAGAACATTATGGAGTGGATGTGTTTGATGGCCATGAGCAAGTCTTCAGGGTTTAACTATGGTAAAGGCCGCTATGAGCTGGCACAGCCAGTCCATCTTGACATAGATTTCTGTAGTATGGAGGGTACTCCGAATATGACAACTCTAGTCAATCTTACCATAATATCAGCAGCCTGGATCTATGGGGTATTCTTAGTATAGAGACTTGGGTTACTCATAGCCTTCTCACAACAGTACAACTGGAGAATACATAAGCTTCTACTTCCCAAAAGGACAGACAAAGCTTGCACAATATCATCATGAGTACAGGGTAGATGGAGATGATGACCCCCCGGATCCACTATGCTGGTCATGGTCAAGATGGTGATTCTCTTGCATGTATGATAGTATGCTATTTGTATTTTTTACATATTATTTTTTTTATAGAAAATTTATGTCCTACATACATCAAAATCACATTTATCCATGTGGGATGCAGTGAACATTAATCTTTTTTAATTTTGCCGTCTAATTCTTCAACATTTCTCTCTTTTTTATTTTATTTTATTAGTTTTTAATAAGATTATCCCATCTGGCCGATCAACATTGCATTGACCCATTCAACATCATTGATCCCATTCCCAACTTTTAAAACCATGGTTGTATTTTCTGGCTAGGCTGGCCTTAGATTATCAAGTTGTTTAATGTCAGTCTCTGTAATCCAATAGAAACACAGAGATTGTCCATTAGAAAGGGGGAGGGTCCATTTTCCACCAGTCTGGTTTTTTTCCATTTTGCACCTCATCTTTCTAGAAAAACATATATTGAAATAGTTGTATTTGTGAACATAATTAGTTTTAAAGGTCTCCTGAGATTGTTCAAAGAGATAGTGTAGCTGTATTTTGAGTTTGGTGATGATAATAGTATTGCAGTGGTGTATAGTGGAGCCCCTATTAGCTATTATGCTCTGTTACCTGGTAATCTCTTGAAGTTGACTGATCTGTCTTGTGAGAACAGCTAATTGTTATCACATATTTAATCACTGTTTTATACCAAGACAGAGCCAAGTGGTCAGACAAGTTGACCTGTGAACCGTACCTCAGCTTTGGTTTGAGAATTGACCTGGTTTGAGTGTAAAAATGGACCCATTTGATCTGGGCAGTTTACTGCCAAATCTTGCAACCTGCACTGGTCATCTTGAACCGTAAAGGTCAGTGCAAGAGTATAGAACGCTCTTGTGATGGAAAATTTTGAAAGAAAACATTAAACAGATATTTCAAGGAAGAAAATTAGGTCAATTATCAATACAAATAGGGAAACAGGAATATAGAAACCTAGAGAACTAGGGTTTAGAATGGTAGGGTTTTTCATGTCTTTTGAGATTAGAAGAAGAGATAGGAGAGGGATGGATGTATTGATAGTAAATTAACCAATTCTCCAAAACCTTAAGGTATTAGGAGATACAAAAATTAATATACTTCAACAAATTAAAAATCTTTTTGTATGCTCTTTCTTGAGGTGCTGGTTTTTGCATCTCGCATGCTGTAGCTGGTTTCCTCTTGATTGAATTACATTATCTTTTTCAAAAAAAAAAAAAAAAAAACCCTCAGGAAGAACATTTTTCTCTCCTGGAAACACATGTGGGGAGCTAGGCATGGGTCCACACAATGCGTACACATGCACACACCACTACATCCAGGAAAATACTTCCACCAGAATTCGAACTCACAACCAAACCTGCTCTGATACCGTGTTGATAGTAAATTAACCAACTCTCCCAAAACCTTAAGGTGTTCGGAGATACACAAATTAATATATTTCAACATGATGGGGAGATTTGCACAAAGGGTTTGGGAGATTTGCATAGAGAAAGAGAGAAGAAGAGGGATCAGAGTGATTTCTATAAGGGTGGGAGGGGGAGAGAGTAGGGGTGGCAACGGGGTGAGCTGAGCTGCTCGGGCTAGTCACATGAAGGCAAAATTCAGGCTCGTGACAAGCCCGAGTTGCCGAGCTCAGGTTTGGCTTGGGCTCGCCATCCAAAAAAAAATGGCCCATTAACCCATTTTTTCTTTTTTGAACATTACTGTTTTCACACACATATATATATAACCAAACCAAGCTTTTAGTGAGCTGAGCTTAGTGAAGCTCTCGGCTCAGGCTCGTTTAGAAAATGAGCCCAAATCCAGGCTCAGGCTTGTCTCATGACGAGCCGAGCTTGGAGCTGAGCCCAGCTAGCTCAGCTTGTTGCCACCCCTAGGAGAGAGTAGTGTTGCATGGAAGGTGAAATCTAACACATTGTGGGGAGTTTCTCAACTTTGCCTCAATCTGAATCCACCTGATGTTTGGATGGGTTCTGATTTCTTAGCCCAAGCCAAACCACTCGAGGTCTGAAAATGTTAGCTCATGCTTGCCTAAAACACATCCAAAAGTGATACTTGAGTTTGAAGAATGAAGAAGAACGAAGAAAAAAGGAGAAGAAGAAAAAAGAAGGCTGGTGTTGACCTAACAATGTGGTCAACATACAGATTGTGTGCTTAATGACATAAAACCACAACTAATGTGTGAGTCATTAATATAGAATGTTCATGTAATAGAAGTAATATGGGCTTAATGATTTAGGCCGATTACAACAGACCTTCTGGGCCTAAGTTGCACCCTTAGATAAGACTGTTCACTGATTTCTTGCTTTTGATGGGGTGGAATGGTTCACCTTGTTTTAGCTCAATAATTGTTTTCCATGTGGAAAATGAGGCCTATTTTTTCTCCTTTTTCTTCTATGTAAGAGATAAAAATAACAACGGACTTAAAGCATAGGCGGTCCAATACACAGCAGGATATATGGCTGACATGGACAGGTATCCTATACGTGTCAGATGGATGGCCTGTTTGCGGGCCATTTCATGGCTCTATTTGGCTGAAAGAAGGGGCTGTCTCAAGATTGTTCCTAGATTACCTGTCTAGGCAACCCTTATTTATGGATTATATTTTTCACTTATTTATCATTTCTGGAAACAAATCTTGAGGACAGAAAGATTGCGATTATTCTTAGCACCCCTGTAGACCCTGGATCCATTCCATTTCACCCAAGTGAGTCAGTGTTCATGGATTAATGACAGGATTGGCATATGACAAGTAGGGAAAATAAGGAATGAGTGATGTTGAAACCTCTTGAGGAGCTGATACGTAAGCAGAAGCCACCTAGACATAGACTGTAAAGGGGACAAGTTCTTCAGGATGGGGAAAACTTAGCAATTCAAGTCTCGACACTGAAATCAACCAGATATATCACTCAAGGTATCCAATGAATTAGTGGATCTATAACAAGTTCATGCTCATATGTGGGACATTTTATTTTCAAGTAGCAGTTATTGCTTAGACTAACTAATAACTTCAGCTTCCTTGCAAGAAAGATGGAATTTTTTATGGGTTGCAAATATCTTTGATGTCCATCAATTTTACACTTAAACTTTGTTGGTCACCGCTAGTATTTGATGTACAGGAGAATTGTAGTTATCTTGAATATGATAGTAATGCATTTTTATATGCTTGTTTGGATTAATTCAATCATATAGACGGAAATTCATGCATTGTATGATAGGTCATATACGTTATGTGTTTGTGCCATATGCTATATTTAAGGCCCACATGATGCTACATTTCCTCTGCAGCCATGCATTTTGAGCCCCAATTCTGTTTTGTGGCTTCCCGTGACCAAAGTAAAATTTCTACTATGATGATTATTTTCTCTAAATCTGCCTGAACTGTTGAATTAGTGGGTCACATCTAAGGTGATTTTTTTACTTGTAGATGCAAAACATTGTGACTGCACTATTGGATCTAATTTAATGCAAATATTGCAGCTCTGGAGAAAGGAGGCAGTAATTGAGTGTTAAGTTTCCATGCATCCAGCCAGTTTGATATTTGTGCTGGGTACCACCTGAGGGGCATGAGTACTTTAAGAGATTGAAATCGTTTAGAGGCAGGTCAGATGTGTGAATTGTGATACGAGGACTGGAGATACAGGGCATATTTGGAAGAGAAATGCTAAAGCTGGTCCTGAGACCCCAGTGAAATAGAGGTGTTTACTTTCGGAACCTGACTTCGAATAACAAGAATTCAGACTCCAATGGTATGACACCTAACTTCGAATCATCTCCATTAGGGCTGGAGAGATGTCATGCCAGTACCAATTCAATGATACCTGACAAGGGGTGTTTCGGTAAATACATGGGGTACTTAATCTACTGTATTTACTAAAATATTTTGTGTACTTCCAAATCACTGTTTTCAAGCATTGTGTCACGTGTTGATACCTGACAAGGGGTGTTTCGGTAAATACATGAGATGTTTGAAACTCATGATACTAGGGGGATGCCATCCCGGAAGCAGCTTAGTACGATTCAATTCTGAATCTTGCTAGACCCGGTACAGCCCCTCTTTGTGTGGCTGCACTGGCGTTTTTGAATTGATTCTTCTTCTTTTTGGTAGTTCAATTTCAATGTGTTGTAATGAATTTAACACATAAAAATGCAGCACCACCTTTACTCTGCGGCTCCCATTAGATCCATTTGTCCTTTAATCCCATTTACCACCCATACTTGATCTTGCATTGGCAAGAAAGTTCTAATGTGAGGGTCTCAAATAGGGTCCGGCCAAAGTTAACCAGAATTTTTGGTCTGAAGTATAACCATACTTGACCCGAGCTGGAATTCAGGAATTCAGGCCAAGTTATGTCTGAATTCGGTTGAATTAAGAAGGTTGGTGTTGGGCTGAGTTTAGGTTGGCACAGATATAACCGGCTGAACTGAATTCAGGTTTCTTTAGATTTACAGCCAATGGACCAGGTTCAGAATGACAGCCAAACTAGGCTTGGGTATGAAATCATGTTACCTTCAATGGAGTTTGAAGAGATATAAAAACCTTGCAAAAAGAGGATAAATAAAAAGGAAGAAGAGATTGTTATGGCTAAGCACACATACCGTCCAGCCTTTATTTAGAGAAATTACGAGGAAAAAGACAATGATGCGACTGATACGTGATACTACACCCCCCAATGGGCCAGGCAATGGTTACGCAAGTAGTCAAACCATTTTTTGTCACAGCAGATTTGCTCCCCTAGTTTGGATATTCTGAAGTTTGTTCGATTGCTGTTATTATTATTTGGTTATTTTGTTAACCTGATTTTGAATAATATTTTTCATGTTTGAATGTTGTAGTTTTTGATATAAAGAAAAATAAGAATAGTAGGACGAGATATATGAGAAATTTGTTTACTTTTTAATGTTAATGAAAAGTTAGCTCTATTATTCCTTAACTTTCTTCTTTGCAAGTTTTATTTATTTATTTTTAAAATTTTTGTTAAACACTAACCTTAGAGATTTGTAAGCTATATATATATATATATATATATATATATTGTTACTAAAGATTGCCAAAAGCACTATATTTTTGGTATCCTACCCGTCCAAAGTAAAAGCTCTTCATCTAGAAATCATGCAGAGGTGCTCTAATTATAGTGTTAGGTTAAGAAAGAAGAAGAGTATAGAGGAAGAAAGTTGCCCAGTCAGCACAAGTGCCCAGACGGTAGTTCATGCTTTATTCATAAGCAAATTGCAATCATGCTAGACTTGTTGCTCTAGATCTTCACAAGCGTTGTGAACGTGTCTGTCTATGGTGCATAAACTAACTCTAAAATCTTAACAAACTTGATTTACGTATTTTCATCAGCCTCTCTTAAATAATGTTCTTTAAAATTGATCTAATATCATCACTTAATTATGACTTGTAAGAGTTTGGGCAGTCAATCTAATTATTAAAATGTGATCTAATATCGTCACTCAATTATGATTTGTAAGAGTTTTGTTTTGATAATGTGAACATTGCGAAAAAATCGAATGGCCTGTCCACCCCACTTCAAGAAATGAGTGCTGATAGATAAAAACCATTAAACATGTATATTAAAGGTTAAAAGGCTGTTCATACACAGCTACTTCAAAAGAAGCTTAGGTTCTAGCCAAACAGGAGAAGCCACAGGCCATTCCTTACTAGCAAGACTGAGAACCCAAACCTCTTTTTACTAAGCGATCAACCACGGAATTAACACTTCTCTTGGTATGGGAGCAAGAGAAACTAGAAAAAAAAGTTTTGATAATTTAATACAGTTATGGATAAGAACACCACATACGGCTATCAATTATTTATTTATTTATAAAAGGCGGTGCTATCAATTGATAAACGATCGTGAATCCACTCTAATTGGAGCCTCTAAGGCTTCCAATGTAAAGATCTTTACGTCATCCTTGTATATTTATTCCATCCAATCATTGTTAATTTTTTGTTTAAAGAAAAAATTTCAAATATAATAGTTTAGAGCAAGTGCCTGCAGCATTGGCTTTATTGATTTTGGGTGTATTCTACGATAGCCCTTCCTCGATAATATCGTGTGACATCTAATTAAATGTCTTGTATGTACCTTCGTTACCAATATGAGAAAGATACGCGGTCGATTAAACTTGTCGTGTTCGTACCATACGGACCGTTCTTTACCTATAATAAAAGCATAACTGATCCAGTAACCAGAAACCAGAAACCAGAAAAAAAAAAAAAAAAGGGAAGATGGCGAGGAAAGCGAAGCATTTCGTTTTGAATCATGGGGCTTGTCATGGGGCGTGGTGTTGGTATAAGCTTGCAACGATGCTAAGGTCAGCCGGGCACAGAGTCACTGTTCTAGACCTGGCTGCTGCAGGGGTTAATCGGAAGCGAGTGGAAGAGCTCCGATCGGTCTCCGATTATTTTCAACCCTTGATGGAGTTCATGGCCACTCTTCCTCCAGAGGAGAAGGTGATCCTGGTGGGCCACAGCTTCGGCGGAGTAAGCACCTCTGTAGCCATGGAGGAGTTCCCAGAGAAGATATCCGTCGCCGTTTTCGTTACTGCCATGATGCCCGGGCCTGACTTTACTATTGCCACCATCCTACAAGAGGTAGGCGCGCTTGTTATCATCCACTCTCGTGCACTCGTCTCTCTCCAAAACAGGAATTTTCTTTATAAAATCTATACAGGGGAACAAATGTTCTGTGGAGGATTTTGTATGTCATACCATGTCCTAAATACAATGGCTGGGTGCATAGGATTAAAGCTGTAAAAACGGTTTTCAAATGAAAAAAAATAGGTATCCATAAGAATTGAGGTGTAGAAGATTAGCTCACTTAGTTAACCAGCTCAATTGAAGGTTTGGGCCTAGCTCAGCAAACTTCAAACAAGCTCAAGCTTAGCTTTTCATGACAAGTTGAGCTTTGAGCTTAGCCAAGCTAGCTTCGTTCATTTACAGCCCTTTTTTGGTAAGTATTTACAGCCTTAAATTATCTATTTCTTATCTTATTTTAGTAATATACCTATTATTATTTTTAATTTTTGCCCATTAAATTACAGATGTACAAAAGAATGGATTCCCAAATGGATAACCATCATACGTTCGATCAAGGCCCCCACA
Organism: Platanus orientalis; assembly: GCA_025762735.1. Lineage (NCBI taxonomy): Eukaryota > Viridiplantae > Streptophyta > Magnoliopsida > Proteales > Platanaceae > Platanus > Platanus orientalis. Next base: position 4,023 of record JAOXJP010006186.1, on the reverse strand, counting down.
ACCCTCCAACATCCCTCCTCCTTGGCCCGGAGTTCCTGGCATCCAAGTTGTATCAGCTTTGCCCACCAGAGGTATCTATCTGTCTAAAAAAAAAAAAAAAACTAGCAACCATATGAGCTTGATGGGCGTTAGACCCCATGTCCTAGAGATGTCTCACACATTGTGTAATTTGATTGTAACAGGATTTGACTCTTGCAACCATGCTGGTAACACCCGTGGGTATGTACGCCGATGCTGAAATGTGCAAGGATACCGCAGTGACAAAGGAGAAATATGGATCGATTAGTCGAGTATACATCGTCTGCGAGGAAGACAAAGTGATTGATGAGGATTTGCAGCGGTGGATGATCCAGAATAATCCCACTGAGGAGGTAAAGACGATCCCGGGGTCGGACCACATGGCCATGCTCTCTAAGCCCCAGGAGCTGTGCACCTATCTCCTGGAGATCGCTCACACTTATTCTTAATTCTTCATTTTCCACAAAATTACGTCTGTCTGTTCTTTTTTTTGGCTTGACTGTACCATCTAAATTCAAACAAAGACGCCAGACCACGCGTTAGTATAGTTTCTTTCCTTCTATGGCTCTAAGCATTGCACTCATACTATTGTACTGCATGAAGTCACCCAAATCTGATCCTCTACGGCAAAACTGAGTGCGGTGTGTGGCCATTCACCAAAATAGGTGGGTATGCCTATGTATTGATACAGACCTCTGTAGGCGTGCCATTGATTGACAAATGATGTGTTTTTGAATTTGGTGTCTCTTTCTGGACACCGACATATTCATCTGAAGACTTTTTTTTTTGGATGTTTTTAAACTCCAACACAACTCGTGTCGGCTTATAACTCACCATAAACACTGCATACACTTTGTCATCACAGAAAATTTTCTTTCATTTTAAAACTCCTGCCTGTTTTGGCCTATCTAGTGCTGAATGACAGTGAACATGTCGTCTCTCCTAAAACCCTAAGGTAAAAGGAGAGGGATGAGTTAATTTCCTTATTATATTTCAACAAAATCCCTATTTTAGGTGCTCCAATTTTCTGTTGTGATAATACCGGAGTAACTTGTCTTGCTGCCAATCTGATTTTTCAGGTTTCAATGGAACGTATTGAAATTGATTATCGCTTCCTAAGAGATTCTATCACAGAAAAGTAAAGCAATGTGGGCTTGACGAATCAAGTCACTGACATTTTACGTAAGGTCTTAAGTCATCAATTTTAACAGTTCAGGGCGCATGTAGAGATGAAGAAGCCACAACAGCTATACGAAATTCAAAAACTTAAATCACTTCTAATAACTTATATCCATTACCCTCTTCTCACAGCTTGATAATCGTTGAAGGGTGGAAACCAAAAACAGTTACATCTCTAAATTCGGTTTTTGTTTTCTTGGTAATCCTAAAATCGTTTGTTAAGTATAAAGGTACCACCAAAATACCTTCTCCTACCCCTTACTCTAAATTTTCAATCGTGGGGTGTCAACAAGCTGGGCTGAGCTGAGCTCAGCCGAGCTTTGCCCTGCTCAGCTTGGGATCGCCGTATGAGGCCATGCTCAAGCTCGGATTAAGCTCGTGAAGGTAGGCACAGGCTTGGCTCAGCTCACCAGAAAAAGAAAACAAGGAAGCAAGAAAAACAGGTCCAACATCCTAATGATCCATTAGTCTAATTTGTCTTAAACGAACATTAATATTGTCACAGTCTATATTATTATTATAAAATTATTAAACAAACAAAGTTCTTAGCAAGCTGAGTTTTTAGCGAGCCCAACTTATATCAAAGCTTGGCTCGGCTCACTTAGGAAACAAGCTTAATCAAAGCTCAAACTCGGCTCACCATGCTTAAAACAAGCTCTTAGAGCCAAGCTAGCTTGGCTCATTGACAGCCCTACGTTATAGTACGTAAATGAAAAAAATACCATTAAAATCATGCTAAAGGTGCAATTTTATCATTTTGTAAGAAGAGGGTATGTAAAAGGTATTTGTTTTTTATGGGTTTTATGAATTTACTAATTAAATAAAATTTTTAGAGGATTCTTTCTATAAAATTTTAACTATGTTTTTTAAACTTTAATTATAGAATGCCTAAAAATGTGAGCATCTTGTGCCACACGATGAAGTGTCACAACGCTAAAAATTTATAATTTATAACATGATATCCTATTGTATCTTATTGTGATTGCAAACTTGCTCACCTTTCCCTGGAGACATTGTTCATACTAGGTCAGGATCATGGTTAGATTCATCCAAAGAATTAGTCTTTCCACATGAAACATCTTAGCCCTGTTTGGTAACATTTCATAGGTTCGGATCTAAATTCCCAATCGTAGAATCTACCAAGAATGTATTCTTTAGAATCAATTATAGAATTAGAAAAGCGTTTGGTTCGTAAAATCTTGATAAACATAATGATGATATAGATTAGCCAGAAAAAAAAAAGGGGGGGGGGGGAATTGGAATAAGTGAAACTACTTTCTGTGACTACCAAAAAGTTACTCCAAAAACGTTGGGAGCTATATCCTCTCACATAAGGGTGTGGGCCCAACCACAAAGTATATGGCCCCACACCCTTATATGAGAGGATACACTCTGTAACACGTTAAAGAGGATATTTGTCCTACACCGTGAAGTGAAGAAAATTTGACGGTACCAAATGACATTTACATTTAGTCATTGAATTCAGCGCCTTAGGTTGTTTGATGGTTCAGCCTGCGTGATAATTGTGCTATCATGCCCATTTCAGCGCATGGATTGAAATTGTTTGTATGATGTGCATATGGAAGCTAGACATATGGATTCGGATCCACTCTCACCCAAAATATATTACACCGCCAAATTCAAGCTTTGTAACCAAACATCCGAGGTGTCTCGAATTTTCTTCTTTTCTATATAATCAATTGTCCTGATCATGAGCTGTCCAGGGGAGTTCGTCTTGGTATAAGGTTGGCAGAATCGGACAAGCTTAACCATGCAAATACAAAACCTGTCCAGATTCAATGAACATATTTTATCACTCTCCACTCCACCCTATAAATTCTGATTTTGTGTTTTAAGGAAAGCATCCAAAGAAAGCAATACATTTTTTTTTTCTTGCTGTCTAAGGAGAGATGGGAGAAATCGATACTGCCTTCATCCAAGCCATAGAGCACCGGCCAAAGCTGACCGTAGTCGAGGCCGGAGGGATCCCACTGATCGATCTTTCCGTCTTGAACTCCCCTGAGGGGTCCTCCAATATTGATCCACAGGCCCTCGAAGATCTGGTGTCCCAGATAGGCGATGCATGCAAGGAGTGGGGATTTTTCCAGGTGATTAACCATGGGGTGCCTTCCGATCTGCTTCGGAGCGTTCAGACGGCGGCCAAGAAGTTCTTCGCTCTGTCTCCAGAGGAGAAGCGCAAGGTAAGGAGAGACGGGGTGAACCCTTTGGGTTATTACGATACTGAGCTTACAAAAAATGTGAGGGACTGGAAGGAGGTGTTCGACTTCACCGTGGAGGATCCAACTGTAATCCCGGCCTCGCATGAGCCCGATGATCAGGAGTTGCAGGAGTTGAGGAATCAGTGGCCTGACTACCCTGATGAAATGAGGTAATTTATCTTGGATCTTCAAACCCTTTGTGTCTTGGCTCATGGCGGCTCACAAAAATCTCGTCCCAGGGGATGCCTATGCCACACCCCCTTTGTGTCTCTGCGACGCCCCCATGTGCGATGCGAGACATCCGAAAATGAGTGGGCCCCACCCCTTGTGTATTGCCTCATAGAGAGTCGCACAAGGGAGCATCGCAAAGGATATCGAGCCAATAGAATGTGACATTGTTGTAAAGTAGTGGTACAACATGACTCTGAGAATGACATTATGAATATGGGTGGCAATGTTTTGACACAACCCAATACCAAAGAACGTTCACATCACCTGCACCGACCCTCTTTGTGCGACGTCGTGAGACCAGACACAAGGGGGGTATCATTTCACTTTTTGGAGATGTCACATCACCCCCAAAAAGTGAAATGATACTTCCCCTCTG
>JAOXJP010006175.1:0-18071 GCA_025762735.1 Platanus orientalis | reverse complement strand
TTATGTTACCTGAGGACCACCTATCTCATCTCATGAGATCAAATAATTACCCATATAAATAAACAAATTCTTGTGATAATAGAATATTAATTAATTAATTAATTAATTAATCATGCTTATATTTTATGTGAATGGCTTTGTCAGGACACACATTTCCAACATTCCTACTTTCTCCAAACCTCTTTATTAGCAAGGTTTTTTTTCTCATTCTCAAAATGATTGGTTTTATATTGGACCAAACTAGCAATGATATAGCCATTTAGGTTGTTCAGTTGAATTGTTCAATTGACAAGTTCAATGGTTCACTCTAAATTTGAGATACCAATGAATATAATACGAAAAGATACTGAGGCCCCTATAAACCGACCCCGATAAACCCGTAGAGCCCCGACCCTAAAGAAATAAACCCAGGGAGTCCCCGAGCAAAACCCACCCGGGAAAGAAATTGATACGGGGAGTCTTTGTATTCCCACGACCTAAAAGATATTGAGGCCACCAATGGGAGGCCTTGCTACTCGACAACCTTTCAACACCTAGGCTTACATAGAGAGCACCGAGTCACTCACTCCACCCTCTTGTAACTGACACTCTAAAACCCTTTGGATCACTCCCAGGGCATTGCCTAAACCACCCGATATCAAAAAAGGGAGTCGTGACCACAACAGATGTTGGATCTCCAAGGGTTTCAGTCAAGTAAGAAAGGGTAGAGACCCAACTTTCCATATTTAGAAATAAGAATAATCTAAAAGTCGTTACCAAGAGAGAATATCCTCTACAGCTTGCCTGACATATTGAGAAAATGATGAAGAAATAGAACGAGTAGGGGGGCACAAAGAGGAATGTGGGGGAGGAGGCAGACCGTATCTCCATTCCTCTAATACGTTACTATTCAGCCTATAAATATCAATAACGATTCACTCACCAGGTATGAGGAACCAAAAAAACCCTAGTTTAAGTTAAGCATTCTATGATCCCCATCATCTAATTTGACCATTAGAGAGTTAGAGCCCGGCACCCCACCGGTGTCTAGCGCCTTAACTCTCCATCTATGTTGTGTAGGGTCCATTCCGCTAGAGACCTAGGTCTACCATGCGACCATCTGACCGGTGTAAGGGCACCCTCAGTTTTGAACACCATCAGCTGGTGTCATCTATGAGAAACTTCTTCCCTGATAACCGAAGGTCTGCATGGTCAAGACCAGGTCGATGGCGACTCAGCATAACCTTAGTGCTAGAGTTAATGGGCAGGAAACCTCCACCTCTGATGGAGGACATCATGAAGAGCCCCGAGTAGCTGTCCTCGAACAGTGGATTCACAGTTTAACGACAAGCATACAATTGCTCATAGAGAAAAACTAAGAAATCAAATAGGAGCTAAGAAGCTACAGGAGTGAGCCCGATAACTAGGAAATGGGACAGTGGGGACCCCACGTCCCTCCCGACGGGAGTCGTGACTGTGGCCATGGACAAAAAGACGATGCAGGGAGTACCATGGCATATCAGTTCTAGGAGACAAGCCATATTTTTTAGCCTAAGGAGAGAGTTCATACCCCTAACCTTTGAAAAGAGGAGATGGAGGACGTGAAAAGGGAGATGGTGACCATGAAGGAGGCTATCAAGGGGAAAGCTCCCACTACCATCGATGAGCTTATCCAGAGGATGGATCACCCATTCACTTCAAAGATAATGGCTCTACCTCTACCTAGCAAGTTTAAGCCTCCCCAAATGGAGATGTTTGATGGCACTCAGGACCCCCTCGATCATCTGGAAGCCTATAAAACGCACATGAACCTCCAAGAGACCCCATACAAGATTATGTGTCAGGATTTTTCCACCACCATCGAGGGGTCTACCCAAGTTTGGTTCAGTCGATTGAAGCCCAGGAGCATCTTGAACTTCATAGAACTTAGCTGACTATTCGTCAGCTACTTTATAGGGGGCTAGAGACACCAGAAATCCACCACCTACCTACTAAATATCAAGCAAAACAAGGGTGAGTCCCTCTAAGATTATGTGTCCTGGTTCAACAAGGAAATGTTGCAAGTAGACGACACTGAGGAAAAAGTAATAGTGGCTGCTCTCATGATAAAGTTGCTTCCCTCCAAGTTTTTCTTCTCATTCTCGAAAATACCCCTGTCACGCATGGCTGACCTTATGTTGAAGGCACAACAACATATAAACGTTGAGGATACTGTAAGCGCTCGGTGAGAGCGGGAGAATGGGGCTGGCTCCTAGTCAGATAAAAGAAAAAGGTAACAACAAGCTACTCAAGAATAAAGGGGTCCTCAGGTTAAGGGGGATAATGATAACGGCGGGGCTAGGCCTCAGGTCAACTTGCCCCTAGCAAATTTTAGAACTACACTCCCCTGAGTGTACCAATAGAGTAAGTGTTCCTACATCTCAAGGACGACTCAAATATAAAATAGCCCAAAAGGATTTAAGCCCTACCCGAGATGAGAAATCACAACAAGTATGGTCACTTTCATCAAGACGATGGGCACAACACCAATGACTGCTTTGATTTAAAGGAGCATATAGAAGCTCTCATCCAACAGGGGTGGCTACAAAGGTTCGTGATAGGAAGGCCCCCGATTAAACGAGAAGACACCCGTCAAAACCCTCCTACTCTGGAGGAAAGAAGACCTGAAAGGCCGATAGGCAAATTCAGGGTGATCGTCGAAAGACTAGCCTAGGGTAGAGAGTCTAGTTAGCAAGGAAGTCTCACGTGAGGCAGATATGCGCTAAGAGGGACCATTAGATGTTGGTTACAAAGAGGCCGACCAAACAGCATAAGGCAAAGCATCCCCCCATCACCTTCTCTAAAGAGGATGCTCGAGGAGTGAGTCGGCCTCATGATAACGCACTAGTGATGATGTTGGTCATCTCGAACTACATCATAGACTGTGTCCTCATTAACATTGGGAGCTCAGCAGATATCCTCTATCTCCCAACCTTCGACCAGATGGGTATTGGACAAGACAAATGCAAGCCAGCTCAATCGCCCTTGGTTGGTTTCACAGGTGACAGGTTGCTTCCCCTTGGGACCACCAGCTTGCCAATCACCGCCAGGACGGGTGACCAGAAGATTGCCAAGGTAATCCATTTTTTGTGGTCAATTTCCCCTCAACCTATAACGTCATTCTTGGAAGGTCAACATTGAATCGGATGAGAGTAGTTACCTCGACCTACCACCTTTTAATGCATTTCCCGACTAAATGAGGGGTTGGGGAAGTCAGGGGGGACCAGGTGGCAGACCGAGAATGTTACATGGCCTCACTCAAAGGAGAATCGGCCCCAAAGGAGACCATGTCAATCGATAGTTTGGAGGTTCGAGATGAAATGACCCAGATAGTGGTAGAGTCGGGGGAACTTAAGAGTTTTACCCTTGACTCGAAGAATCCTGACCGTGTAACTCGGGTGGGATCAAATCTGTAGGAGGACTTCAAGAGGTGATTACAAAGATTCCTTGTCAAGAATCTAGACGTGTTTACTTGAACGCATGAAGACATGTTAAGGATAGACCCTAGGCTGGTGATACATCGGTTTAATGTAAACTCAGCCTCAAAGCCTATCAAACAGAAGAAAAGAAACTTCACTCCAAAAAGAAATCAAGCCATCGTAGAGGAATTAGAGAAGCTGCTTAAAGCTCAATTCATAAGGGAGGTCCACTACCTCGAGTGGTTAGTAAATGTAGTCATGGTACGAAAGCCTAACAGGAAGTGGCGAATGTGTATCAAATTCATCAATGTTAACAAAGCATGCCCCAAAGACAGTTTTCCCCTCCCAAGGATCGACACCCTGGTAGATTAAAAAACCATCCACTAAACCCTCAACTTCTTGAATGCATTCTTGGGATATAATCAGATAAAGATGAACAAGCTCGACCAAGAGAGAACAACCTTCATCACTGACCGGGGACTTTACTGCTACAGGGTTATGCCCTTCAGTCTGAAAAACACAGGGGCAACCTACCAGAGGCTCATCAACGGGATGTTCAAGAACCAAATTGGGAGGAATGTTGAAGTGTTTATGGATGACATGCTAGTAAACAGCCTTATAGCAGAACAACATTTGTCGAACCTAGGTGAGACATTCTAAATGTTGAGGAAGTATAAAATGAAGTTCAACCCAAGCAAATGCATATTCGGTGTATCCGTTGGAAAGTTTCTCGGGTTCATACTCTCCCAACGAGGAATATAAGCAAATCCCAAGAAGTTAAGGCCATAATTAACATGCAACCACCCAGGAACACCAAGGAAGTATAATAGCTGGCAGGGAGGGTTGCAGCATTAAGCAGGTTCATATCTTGGGCTATAGACAAGTGTTTCCCCTTCTTATGCTTACTGCAAAAGGCATTCTGTTGGGACGAAGAGTGCGACAAGGCCTTCAAAGAACTTAAGGTCCACCTTGGTCACCTACCGCTAATCAATCAGCCAAATCAGGGCGAGGTTCTTGATGTATACCTATCGGTGTTAGGAATGACGGTCAACTCAGTGTCAATTAGGGAGGAAGACAAAGTGCAAATGCCGGTATACTACACCAGTCGAGCCTTCAAGTCAATGAAAGGTACCCAAAGGCCAAGAAAATGGCATTCACCCTGGTTGTCACGGCCCGATGACTGAGACCCTACTTTCAGGCACACGCTATCTGGGTGCTTACCGATCAACCACTCAAGGTAATACTACATAAACCTGAGACCTCTGGGAAACAGATCAAGTGGTTAGTGGAGTAAAGCACATTTAACATGAATATCATCCCTAGGGAGCTATCAAAGGACAAGCAGTGGCAGGTTTTATCACTAAATACACGCACAAGTCAGAGAACGAGTCCGAGGCACCAGAAAAATAGCCTAGTGATGGGGAGACAAGTCGAGAAACTTGGACTATATATGTTGACGGCTCCTCCATCAGCAACTCAGCCAGGGAAGGAGTCGTCCTGGTCACACTAGAAGGGAATGAGCTTGAGTACGCCATCAGGTTTGAGTTCAAAGCAACCAATAACGAGGCAGAGTATGAAGCAATGTTCGCAGGATTATGCCTTGCCTGCACCCTCAGAGCTAAATGGTTAAAAGTCAACAGTGATTCCCAAGTCGTGGTAGGACAAGTGCCAGGAGAATACGAGCTGAGGGATGAACGGATGAAGCATTATTAAACACTAGTAATAAAAGAGAAATCCCATTTTAAGCATTTCACCATGCAACAAGTTTCGCGGGATCAAAATGAAAAAACTGATAAGTTGGCTAGGCTTGCATCGTCTATTATGGAGAGATTCGACCCTGGGATATTAATGGAGTATCTACCCAGGCCAAGTACCGAGGTAGAGAAAGATAAGGAGGTTAATATGGTCAACCCTGAGCCCAAGTGGGCTAGCCAAATTATGAAGTACTTGAGAAACGAGGAGCCACCCAAGAACAAGGATAAGGAAAGAAAAGTGAATGTAAAAGCAAGTCGATATCTCCTCTTCGACAATACCCTCTACAAAAGGGGTTTCACCCTCTCCCTGCTCAGGTGCCTGTCTGATGAGGAAACCGACTATGTGCTCTGGGAAATACATGAGGGAGTATGCGGGAACCACTCAGGGGGTCGGGTGATGGCCAGCAAAGCAATTCGGGCGGGGTACTATTAGCCCTCCATGTAGAGGGATGCAAGCCTGCTCACCCAAAGGTGTGACAAATGCTAAAGGTTCACTAATATCCTTAAAATCCCATAGAGGAGTTGGTCCCGATAGTCAAACCATGGCCATTCGCCCAATGGAGAATAGACATTGTTGGACCCCTCCCCCGAGGGAAGAGGCAGATGAGGTTCTTAGTGGTGGCCATCAACTACTTCATAAAGTGGGTGGAGGTTGAACCCTTAGCCAAGATCACTAAGAAAAACATCCAAAACTTCACCTGGAAATCGATTGTGTGCCAATTCGGGATTCCTAAAGTACTCGTCACTGACAATGGTAAGCAATTCAATAATGCATGGTTCTAGGAATTCTGTGCAGAACTCGAGATCAAGAATCACTTCTCTTCCCCGCTCATCCGCAGGCTAATGGCCAAGTAGAAGTCACCAACAAGATGCTCTTGAGAATCATCAATAAAAGACTCGAGAACTTCAAAGGCCTTTGGCTTGAGGAGCTGCCAAGCATCCTGTGGGCATACCGCACTACGGTAAGGACCCCCACTGGGGAAACGACATTCCTCTTGACGTTTAGGACTAAGGTAGTGGTGTTAGTTGAGATCAGGATTGCCACATACAGAACAACAAACTTCGACTAGGAGAAAAACAAAGAGAGCCTTAGGAATAATTTAGACATGCTAGAATAAAAAAGGGACGATGCCACACTTCAAACAGCCGTGAAGCAGAGAATGGCCAAGTACTACAACTCACAAATTAGGGTGAGAAAATTCATAGTGGGGGACTTAGTCCTTAGAAATGTGAGTTTGACAACACAAGACCCTACAGAAGGAAAACTAAGGCCAAACTAGAACCTTACCGGGTAACAAGTTGTCATAGGCCCGGAACAAACCACCTCGAGACGTTGCAAAGGGGACCCCTACCATGACCATGGAATGTTGAGAACTTAAGAAAATGCTACCAATGAAGCTGATGTAATCGTTCAACCCTAGTTAATGAAATGTTCTTACTTTATAGAGGCAAGAAAATCATAGGCCCTCATGCCTGAGTTACAAGATTAACCCTCAGGTCACAATACTGACCCATCCCTTAAGAAAAATTTTATGGCCCTCGTGCCCAAGTTACAAGATTAGCCCTCAGGTTACAAGATTGACCCATACCTTTGAGAAAAATCTCAGGTCCTCGTGCCCGGGTTACAAGATTGGCCCCAGGTCACAAAATTGACTCATCCCTTAAGGGAAAATCATAGGCCCTCATATTTGGGTTATAAGATTGGCCCTCAGGTCACAAGATTGACTCATCCCTTAGGGAAAAATTTCAAGCCCTCATGTCCGGGTTATAAGATTAACCCTTATGTCACAAGATTGACGCCAAGTCACAAGATTGACCCATACCTTAGGATAAAATTTCAGGCCCTCGCGCTCAGGTTACAAGATTTGCCCTCAGGTCACAAGATTGACCATAGGTCACGAGGCTGACCTACCCCTTAGGAGAAAATTCACAAGACAAGGAGAAAGTCTCGCAGCTCATAAAACATAAAGACTCCAACAAGTAAAGCCAGTGGCTCGAAGCGCGACAGGATGTGCTCATCATAAACTGAGATCGACCCTTCGACACTGTGGGCCTCGATTTTCGTAGGATGAGTAAATCCCTTTGAAAAGAGACTTGTTCAATGCATGAAATATCCCACGTGATTTGGAGTTGTCACCAGTCTTTTTAATTATATGACTGGACATCAGTTTTGAAAACAAAACAAGTTCAAGTTTTTAAAAGGGTTTAAAATGTCTGACTCCACACTTAAAATGATTAACTCCCAACGATTCTAAAGTAAGATGTTCGTTTATGAGTTGAGGAAGGTGTTAGGCACCCCACCTCATCTGCTTTCGCGGTTACCTACTTTAAGCCCGTTATGGTCTGATGGTCAACTTTATAATCTAATCATCTCACTCATTGTTTTTTATCTCATTTTATTAAGATTAAGAAAGGGGTCCAAATGCCATTTTTGCCAAAATTTCGGCAGCATAACGACTGTAATATGGACCCCCTACGGATGAATAGTGATCCCCATGTCACTTCTTCAATAACCTAATAGTCCATATATCAACAAAAACACTTCCAATATATCATACATCCACCACATCATCACTGTCCACCCGATAACTCCGTATCCATTACCACCACTCACTTCATCACATGTATATATGTATAATAAAATGAACTACATTGTCCCAATATAATACATAATTAAATAAAGTTAAATAAATAAATGAATAAACAAATAGTTATGTAGAATCACTAAGCTATTTTAAGTAGCTTAATCCACCATTTACCTCTTATGTCTAATTAAAATTTGGCATAGCCATGTTGCCATTCTACAACCAAGGCTTTTTAATGTCTCCTACATATAAAATGAATGAATTGAAATTAGCCAATGAGACTGAGTTAGGAAGTTTACCTTTTTATTGCTTCTCACGTAACTATGTAGGACACAAGAGATTAGTAGCAAGTATTTCCATTTATTTATGTGTAAGAGCAATCAAATAAATAAATAAGAATTATACCATAAACTGTAAAAAGGAAATCAAGTTTCCAAAAAAAATAATGTGAGTCTATGTGAGATTTGTATGTCAAGTAAAGAATTTTTAGTTAAAAATGTATTGAAAAGAACATTATTTAAAAAAACAATGGTTTAAGTTACAATGCAAATAGATTATCAATTAAACACTATGATGGCCTTTTCTAAGAATAAGAACCTAATGAATGAATGAATAAGGGAGGTTGATTTAGAATTGAATGCAATGATTTTTAATGGAATTAAAGACCAATTCTATGATAACTTACAAAACAAGAAGAATTAAAAAGAAATCCAACAAAACCGAGTACAAGAGGTAATAAAATTGGAATCCGGGTACTAATAAACCTTTCCACATGTCTAACATGGGTAAATTCATAAAGAGACTGGCATCCAAACATTGACATGTTCAAAACACGCATTAGTACATAGCTGCCACAAGTTTACATAAATCAATGAATCTAGAAAAATTCCACAAAGCAACCCTTGTATATATAGCCAATTTGTAAAAGAAATTATGGCACTAATGTGTTGTTATTTCTTTGTACAAAACACCTAAAAGGTAACATGGTCTAAGTTCTACTTCATTGTTTTATCTCTTGGGTTTTTAATGACCTCCTCAATAAACTAATCCAAAAGCATCTCCATCTTTTAACTCCCAAGGTCTTGACTTTCACTAAGCAAAGTTCATAATTTAATTTGGGCCACTAAAATTAGAACATTCACCAGGTCATTTCGTCATCATGCATATAGAAACAATAAACTTGCAGCTTCAAACTTTATTTCCAAATCAGATTTGTACAGAAAAAGAAAGAAAATGAGCGAATAAGTAAATAAACTCCAAACAATTAGCTGAATGATAGGTTTATATTAGTACTAAACAGCTTTCTCCTTCTAGTGAACTTTCAAACATCAAACATCAATTATCTAAAAGGAAACCAACTCTTAATTAAACCTTAAAAAGGCAGGCCTTAAACATCCCACAAGCAATGAGCATGAAAAGATTGGGTATCACTTTGTTTATGTAAAAAAAAAAATTAAAGAAGAAAAAGAATTATGAACAATATGTAGGCCACCAAAATTATTCTCCAAAAAATAATAATAATAATAAACAAACAACACACTTAAATTATTCAACAACATTTATCTATCAACGATGGAGAGAAAATCACAAATGATGTATCTAGTCCTTCCAATACCAACATTCATTTTTCATTAAGTAGAAATCTCATGCACAATGCCCAAATCGCCATGCACTAATGCTAAAAAAAGCTAAATAATAACCTCAACAACGAAGAATGAATCTCAATCAAAGTATAACTCATCACATTTTCAAAAATATATAACAACAAACCTATATCATCTCTGATAAGATCATTATGTATATATAAAAAAAGAACTAATGAATAAGTGAATAAATATGTAAATAAAATTGTTCGTTAAACTTTAACTGATCCGTAACAGATTAGTTATACAACCCCAGTGAAATCAAACTCTCCAATTAGTTAGAACCATGGGACATACCTGCAACCATTTTATCCACTCTTTCAATAACCATGTCCCATTAAGTTGCAAAAGATGTTTCGGCTAAAACCTGAGAGATGAGAGAATTGTTTCTATTTCATGTAGCACGCTTGTATTGATACCTTCTTCTAGCAAATGTGCAGCTTGGCAGAAACAAACTGGTAGGATTAACTGTTGAACAAAAACGGCAAGGTTGCCTAATGTAGAAGCTTGAGTGGTAGAAAGGCTTGATGATAGGAAAAATCAACTAAAATGAATAGAGATGAGAATCGATTCAAGGATTTGGTCTAATGTCGTTTGAGATGGAGAGACACTGGTACGAAACCAAAAAAAATCAGATCCCCCTCATATTGTTGAACCCGAGCTCCCTCTTGCTTTCCCTGGGGTTGGAGGTTTTATCGAGGAATATGAAGGCAAGGTCTAGGGTATGGAGACGGGAGAGGGGAGGAGGGTTTGGCTGGCAGGGAGTCAGAAGGGGAGGCATGGGGGGTTTGCATGCACAGAGAGGGTCGCATGCCCTAACCTCGGTCAGAGAGGGGGGAGAAAAAGAAAGGGATTGCGTGATGGGGGTTTACCTGTGAATGAGAGAGAGGGAAAAGACAACCTGTGCATGGCGAGAATGAGGGCAGAGAGCCTGGGGTTTGGACAGGGTGTAGACGTTGCAGGTCGGGTTGGTGGAAGCGCGGGTCAAACTGCAAGGATCAGTGGGAAAGGGGGACTCGGGGCAGAGCACAGCTTGCCCGTGAGGAGAGAGAAAGAAAGGGAGCGTGGGCTCTGCAATTTCGTAGAGATGGGAGGGAGATATCAGAGAGAGAGAGGGATGAGAGAGAGAGTGATCAGAGAAGAGAGAGAGAGAGAAAGACGTCAGGGAGAGGGTAAAGAGAGTTCTCTCCTGCATAGGGGTGCAGCTAGTAGGGAGAGAGAGAAGAGGTGGGAGGAGGGAATTGGCTGTTGGAGAGGGGGCTGGCAGGAGAGGGGGAAAGGGAGGGAGAGATAGAGAATCGGGGAGAGAGAGAAGAGAGGGGGAAGGTTTTTCCTCTTTTGTTGTGGTGCGAGCAGCCAAGAAGAAAAAAAGGAAAGGAAAATGAAAGGAAAGAAAGAGAAAAAAAAAAGAAAAGAGAAAAATAAAAAAGAAAGAGAAAAAAGAAAAAGAAAGAAAAGAAAAAAAAATAAATATAATATAATACTAAAAATAAATAAAGATAGAGGGGAGCTATACCCAAAAAATAATATGCCCCCCTATGTCCCCATACACAAAAGGTGAGGTGTCATGTTAAAATTGTAAAAAAAAAAAAAATTAATGGAAATAGGTACCCATTTATGAGCTTAAAACAAAAATTAAATAAATAAAAATAAAGTGTTTTACTCCTTATTTAAAAGCGCACGAAATAAAAAAATAAAATAATCACGTGTCAACTTGTGGCGTGGGGACATGAAGGAACATACTATTTTGAGTGCAATAATCATTAAATATAATAAAATTAAGAATATTAGTAATAATAAAGTAAAATAACTTTATAAGTAAATAATACATAAAAAACATTTGATAATAAAATATTATATTTTTTTACAAAAATAATAATGAATAAATAGATGAAATAAAGAGGATGATGGGGACAGGGGTTGGTTTTGATTGATTGGAATTGGCTAAATTACGGAAATATAAAAAAAAATTTGGGGATTGCTCTGCCCGTTTGCTGACTCGAAGAAAAGCGCCAGAACTGTGAGTTGCACCAAAATTAGGTGCTTATAGACACCAAGTACAACTACCCCCTCTCGAATATAAAATTAAAGCAGGGGCATAAGAGTACCCGACAACGTTACCAAAGAAAAGCCCCCACAAGGGGTAAGGGCTTAAGCCTAAAAGCATCACCGGGAACCCTTACTCACCCGAGTCAAAGGGAGTCAAAGGATTCAAAAAATTATCTAAGGGCAGCACACCCTACTCACTTAGAAGTTATTTACCCCAAGGCGTGCCTACACTTAGAGAAATTTATCATTACCTATATTTACTCATTGAGAAGTTATGTACCTCGAGGCGTGCCTACACTTAGAGAAATTTATTATTGTCTATCTTTACTTGTTGAAAAGCTATTTACCCCGAGGCATACTTACACTAAGAAAAATTCCTCATTGTCTACCCCTATTCGCTTAGAAGTTATTTACCCCAAGTGTACCTATACTTAGAGAAATTTGTTACTAACTATATTTGTACGTTTGGAAGTACATATCATGGCCTACCCTAACACACTCGAGAAACTTAAAAAGGAATACAATTGTCATGACACACATCCATACTTAGAAAAATTTAAGAAAAAATAACAACACAAGAACATAGTACACAAGAGACGGGGGTAAAAAGGAGAATCCATTCATACGACAAAAAGTTACAAAGAAAGAAAAGAGAAAAATAAAAAGTAAAATTTATAATTAAGCCTGGGGGTAGCATCCCCCGAGGCATCCTCCCCCGGGGCAACAACCCCGGTCTCCCGGCCACTCCTCCTTTGTCGCCCTCTCCTCCCTTTTTTCCTTCCTCTCACTCCTCATCCCCTTCCTCCTCCTTGTCGGGGACAAAGGTGGAGAAGTCACAATCTGGGAACTCCATGGCCGCCATCTCCCGAAAGGCCTCGAACCCTTCCAAGAAGCATCTGGCCTTAACGACCTGGATGGCATCAAAGGCCAAATACTAGTCGATTACCACCACGATGGCTTTCTCTCTCCTCATTTTCCCATATACGGGCGAGCTCTATGGCCTCGGCCACCTTTTTATTCACCACCTCCTCAAGGGTCACGAAAAATGAATCCTCAACCACAAGGCGGTGGTTCCTCTCAGGCCCGAGCTCATCCTTGACTCGGGCAGTCTCCGCCTCTCCCGACCGTAATCGCCCCATCAGTTTCTCGATGTGGGCCTCGTTCTCAGCAGCCCGAACAGTCATACTAGTGTTAGAACCCTTAGCCCAGGAGACCCTATCCCAGAGGGCTCAAATCTCTGCATTGGCACTCTCACGGATAGCGTCAAGCTCACTGTTGGCGTAGGGCGGTTATGGAGCTCGCCACGAACTTTCTTGCTCTTCTTGAACCTCTAGATAGAGGCTTCCATTAGGGCCACAGTCTGAAAAAAAATAAATACAAAAAAAATGAACGAGTCAGTATGGACACACAAATGATTAAAAAAAAGCAAACAAAAGACAAGGGGGGAAGAAGAAAGTAACCTTGGCCGAGCAGTGCATCATCTCACGGTGTAACGCAGATGGGCCAAGAGCCTTTAAGTGAAGTTCTATCCTAGAGGGGGTGAATAGGATTAATCATAATCTCTTTTAACTTATTTAGTTTTTTTTGACCTAGTTTACAGTTCTTGTTGTTTTCTTTTCAATTAATGTATGTATGGTCAAATGATTCACTTATCCTTTTGAGAATAGTTTAATTAATACTCAAAGCAATTAGCACATAGGGATATTCACAGGCGCAATGATTACAATATGCACAGAATAAAGAGATCACACACAACTACAAGACACAATATTTGTAGTGGTTCGGCATTGAGGCCTACGTCCACTCCTAAAGCTCAATCTAGAGCTTTCCATAATTTTATTCATATTGAAATATAAACTATCTAGGTAAAAATTCACATAAAAACCTTTCTACTTGTCATGCAAACACTGCCTACACTTTATGTCGCTGAAGAGTGTAATGCACATTCTGGTGTCTCCGGTGGAAGAGACTTAAACAAGAATCAATATGATAAATACAATTTTACCTCATATTGGTTGATGTTGCAAGGTGTATCAGTTGTGGATGTTTCTATTATGAGCTGATGTGTCTTTTCTTTCACAGAATTAAATGCAACAGAGATTGCTCCTTAATACCTTATGAATCGTCTGTTTCCTTTCAACGGATAACCAAGATTATCTCCCCTTTTGATATTCAATATAGGAAGCATAGAGGGAGATCACACATACTTATTTTCAGTAGTATAAGATCATTAACACAGTCAGATTCTAGGCTTTTCAGCTTTCAGACTAGCCACACTTCTCATACAAGAATTTTCTTTTGCATAGATGTCTCTCTTTGAACCTAGGGTATTATTACCCTTTTATAGAGCTAAGCCTAGTTTTGGTCTGTAGGATTAAAACATTTTCTAATGGACGAGTAGTGGGAGTTCTCGGATTGGAATCTCTAAAAATATGAGAGATTTTTCTGAGATTCGCAAGCGTGATCGATCACGAATGTGTGATCGATCAGGCTATGGGATCACAACTCTCAGGAGTTTTTAAATTAACCTGAAATTTTGTTCGTGATCGATCACGAGATTGGTGATCGATCACCAATCTTGTGATCGATCAGGGTCTATTTTTCTAAATTTTTCTATCATCCTCTTTTTGGTTTAGTTCTTTTTCTCCCATTGTTTTGGGACCAACACTAATGCCTTAAGACCCATCTTACTACCTCACACTCCCCTCTTGGGTTCATTTCCTAAAGTTTTAATGCTTTATGCATAGTGTGGGTATTTTTCGAGGTTGTGCTTGTCATGAGCATCACTTGAGTTTTTGTCTTTGGTATGCTTCATCTTTAACATTCTTGCAAAGAGTCTTCTTCTTAAATCTTGGTCTTATTCCTCACTTCCTTTGAATTGTCACTGTCTTGGTCTGTAGATCTTCAGTCCTTTATTGTCTTCTTCCTTATGGGCTTGAGACTTTTTCTCGGACTTTGACATAGTACATTACAACTCATTTGTTTTGTCCATGGGATTGACAATACATTTCTTAACATTAAGGACTTGAGGTCCTCAAGGGGCACGCCCCCCAGAAGGTAGTCCACCCTAGAGCATGGCTTAGACAGCCAAGATGAGGACTTAGAGGAAGACTAGCCCTTCTCCGAGGTAGAGGAGGAAAGTGCCCGGGTGGCGGCTATGTTGGAAGTTGAAGCCACCTGCGACTGTAGGAGGGGCAGCCTCTACAGTAGGGGCGACATTGAATGGAGCCGCCACTTCTCCCTCGGTCACGGGATGCGAAGGAAACCTGACAGTCTCCGCCTCCAAATCCATGATGGGAATAAGGGCATTGAGAGCCAAGATTGGGGCTGCCTCAAGGGCTAAGGAAACCTCAGGGGCCTAAGCTTCGGAGGGCCCCTCGTCGATAAGGTGTTGTTTCTATTTCTTCATCATGACAGTCACCCCTTAGCTAGCCGCCTTAGCCTACCCAGCCTAAGCCAAAAACATTTTGCTTGGCCTCATTACTGCACAAAAAAATAGACCTGGGGCTAGAAGCTAGTATATATATATATATAAGAGAATAATAAAGAAAAGAGAAAAGATGAAAGTGGGGAAAAAGAGAAAATGAGGCTAGACCAAAGACGACACACAAAAAAGGGGTGGAAGAGGGGGAGCTACTTGGGTCAGGCCCGAACCCACACCTATGAAGGTCCTCGGGAGTAACAAGATCAGGGTAGGTGTTGATCGGGTGATTCACAACCTCCCAGATGCGACCCTCCTCCTCTGGGGATAGCTTGTCTACCTCTGAGACTAACACAGAGAGTAAGCGCATAAAAAGAGAGAGAAAACCAAAAAACTACAAAAATAATAAAAAAATATACCCAAAATAAAAAATAGCGACTCACCTATAGGGTTGATGACCGATGCCTAGCACCGGTTAAACCTCACGAGGGGGACTTCCACGGGGGGTACTTCTAACCTTCGCCTGAGATAAAGAAATATCTACTCCTCCACCCGCAGTCATGTTCCCTCAGCTGCAGAAGTCCATTAAATGCAATGCCATCATTGACCTTTTCCCCCAATTAATGCCACCTCGGTAACCAAAAAAGCAAGTAGCACGCACCGAAATAGATGATAATGGTAGCAAATAGTTTACATTTCCGAGCCACGTAACCCTGGACTTGAGAATAAGGGGGCAGCTGATAGGAAAATATACTGAAGCCCCTATAAACCGACCCCGATAAACCCGTAGAGCCTCAAAGTCCCCGAGGAAGCCCACTTGTGAAGAAACCGACCCGGGGAGCTTTCACAGTCTCATGACCTAAAAAATATTGAGGCCACCAATGGGAGGCCTTGTTACTCGACAACCTTTCAACATCTAGGCTTACACAGAGAGCACCGAGTCACTCACTCCTCCCTCCGGTACCCGACACTCCAAAACCCTCGGGATTACTCCCGGGGCATTACTTAAATCACTTGATATCAAACAAGGGAGTTGTGACCACGATAGACGTTGGATCTCCAAAAGTTCGCGCCATGTAATATTTGGAAATAAGAATAATCAAGAAGTCGTTACCAAGAGAGAATATCCTCTACAGTTGACTTGACATACTAAAAAAATGATAGAAAAACAGAAGGAGCAGGGGGGCGTAGCGAAGACCATGGGAGAGGAGGCATACCATATATCCTCTGATACGCCACTACTTAGCCAAAAAGATCAACAATGATTTACTCATTCGGTATGAGAAACCAAAAAACGTAAATTTGAGTTGAACATTCTATGATCCCCATCATCTGACTTGACCATCGGAGAGTTAGAGGTCGGCACCCCACCAGTATCTAGTTCCTTGACTCTTCATCTATGTTGTGCAGGGTCTATTCCGTTAGAAACCTAGGACTGTTATGCAACCATCTGATGGGTGTAAGGATATATCAAACTATTTAAGGGCTCTTGGTTTAACCAAATTATTTGGTCAAGTTTTCACCAATTTGATCCATGACTTTATTTTTCATTCGATTATTAATTTTGGACTTCATACACATCTTAGGGAGACCTATTAATCGTTGGCTCCCTATACGACCTTCTATGCTTTTCATGCGTAATGTTTATGTAAATGTATCCTAAATGCAGTTAGAAACTAATTCCTCATATCTTTTCCCATCTATACCAAAATTTTCAATTACAAACTATTTTATTATGTCTCCCGACATTTTTTGTTACGAGTTCATATTTTACTAAAGGGAAAAACGTACATATGAAGATGTATTATGGCCGATCCATTGGCAGTTCTCTCCTTCTCATATCCCATTTTCTCCAATGTATTCAAGTTTTCTCTCTACGGTAAACGTTAGGGTTAATTTATTAGTAGGTGAAGATGGGTTTCAAATCTATATTTATGGTACTAATGGCCATAGGTTTTACCAACTTAGCAAGCTGGCATCTTCAATTTCTTGTTTGAACAATAACTGATGATTTTTTTTTTTTTTCGATATGTCCAATTTAGCCATGAGAAAGAAGTGTTATAAAAGCAATTGAAAGTTAAAAAAGATGATTGGGACTCTTTAAGTAACTATTATATAATAATTTTGAAACATCTAAGAAGATTGAGATCTTGAAAATCTGTGTGGGTGAGACCCACCCTCTAAGAAGTTCCATACGAAAGCATATCTTGCTTTGAAACTAACAAAAAATTTATTCTTTATGATGAGAACACTCATGGTTCACTCCGAGTCAATGTCTAAATGAGGCGAACGCGTTCCTTGGGTTTTCCTTTTAGTACTCTTTTCTAGTAAAAACCTTACAAAGACAAAATATTGGTGCACGAGAGTCTCTAATTCACTTGGTTATCTATCGTCCACATGCATTGAGCCGATGGGGGTTAAGTCAAGTGCCAGCTAGCATGTTTTTGGAAACGGTGGATCTCCTCTAATAGATCTAAGCATAGTGGTTGATAGGACTGAAGTGATAATACTCCGAGGACGATGCCAGCAAAGCCTTGTGTGTTTCTCCTTAATGTGCTAAAAGAGGAGGCAAACTGAACCAGATGGAATTGCACATGGCCTGTGGTGCATCTACACTCTTATGGAATGTAGTTAATGGGACCAGATTTGATGGGGCCCAACCCACTTCTTTAGGTTCGGACTACTTGGATTTGGTGGTCAATAGTTCATATTTGGTAAAAAAAGTAGTCTTTGCTGCATAGGCCTGCTTTCCATTGTACATCCATTCTAAGGTTACAGAATCAACTTGCTTTTAAGATGAATTTGATATATTTTTTGTAGGGTCTACTTGCAATTAGTGTAAATTGGTGTTCAATTAAAAAATAATAATAATTCTTGACATTGAGACCAATAGATTTTAATTGAGCAAATGGCCCTCAGGATTTGGTGTGCCCCCTCAACGAATGCCTAAAGTCTCCCTCCCCACATGCTAGGGATACACATGGCACTGAAAAGGAAAATCACCTCCCCCAAAATGTGTATATCACTTTTTCAACATCGTCATGTGTCCCCTTGCATGTGGGGGACTTCAGGCGTTCATTAAATTAAAGGGACACACCAAATCTGCGGCAAGCAATAGGGACGAAAACCACCAATTCTATAATGCCCAGAGTGCATAGACCACAGTAAGTACAACATCACAC
>JAOXJP010006165.1:0-18073 GCA_025762735.1 Platanus orientalis | reverse complement strand
ACCTATAACTCAGCAGCAGGCAAGGAAAGTTTGAAGGCTGAGAATGGAATTGAGCCTGATTAGATAAGGTGGCTCCACCTTTGCTCCGTGAAGATAGGAAAGAAGCTTGGTATGATATTTCTTGGGGGAGATGATTAAGCTGCTGAATTCTTTAGAAACTTGGAGGAGAGAGTAACGAGGACGAGGAGTCTGTCCCAACACCTGAACTGAGAATTGCAGAAAGAGGAAGAGGAAGGAGCCAAAGAGAAATCAACGGGAAACCTGGAAACAATAAACCACCTCTTGGTAGGAAGTTAATCTAGAGGGGGGTGGAGATGTCATAATTGGTTTTGCTAGATGAGAATGTGGAGTTTTTCTGATAAGAGATGCAGTGCCTGTCTAGTGGTCTACCTGTTGATGATTGTGGTCCGTGCATTTGGGCTGTAGCATGTCACAAGCTGATTACAAGATCCATGCCTAGTCCAGATTGTAAAGGCCTGTGAGGCTTCTCAAAGAAAATGCCTCAGGGCACAGACTCACCACAAAGAGTGAGGCAGACACATTACATTCAAGGGTTGCACAGCTGCCTCATGCATATTTAAAAAATAGAGTTCCTGTCATAAAATTAAAAAGGGCAGTCCCAGTGCATGAGGCTCCTGCCATTGCGGGGTCTGGGGAAGGCTGTCATAAAATTAAAATAGTTTTTGTCATTTTTCGTTCATTTATTTTACTATAACAAACAACTAAATTAATATGTTTAACATATTTGGTATTTTTAAACCCCTTTAAGGTTGTACTTCACATCTACACGTCTCGTGGTTCTAACACCTTGCCTCATGCCTTCACTATTTAAAACACTCACCTAGTCTCTTATAATTAATGTTCATATCTTGTACAACATTTCAGGAAGCCTAATACTTCTATAAGTACATCTGCATATTAGATAACACAACAAGAATCACAACAATAACAACTCACACTGTCAACTTACTGCATAATTTAAAAGGGAAAAATAAAAGTTACAGAATTCTAACATTGTTGCTGAAGAGTTTAACATAATATCATACAACTGGAAACTAAAGGATTACCTGCCCCCACAACCACTATACTGTATTACACATACAATTGGCATATACTGAAAAAAGTTGTTAAGATAGGAATTTACCAATGGATGGTGTTCGAAATACTGCAAGTGCAACAGTATCATTGACCCAGCGAATCACAACACCAGAATCTCTGTAGTTCACAAAAAGTTTCTCTAAATCTGTTGTCACAGTACTTGGTGGAAAACCATCCAGAACAAGAACATGGCTCGTACCAAATCTTGCTGAAATCACAAAAGTAATAATTATTAGATCCTTAATTCTACTGACATACAGATGTTTCTACCTGTAAAGCTTCACAAGTTTCAATATTATTAAAAAAAAATAATCCCAGAGTGAGAATAGAAGTTCCATAGAAATATTAAGGACAGGAAGACTGGTAACTGACCATATGACACAATTGCTTTCAAATGCATTAGGCATGCACCTACATTGGTGCATTTTAAGAGGGGAATGAAACAACCAACCCTCCCCCCCCCCCCAACCACCACACAAACAAAAAATAAAAACACATAAGCTTGTGCTTTTCTCGAGGGGTGGAACTCATAAGGCATGAACTTTTTAATCTACAGAAATAACTCTAATATTACTAATGTAGCCCATAACACTAAGCAAGGATGATAAGACTTATAGTAGACCTTTTTTTATTTATTCCTTTTACTATCTGAATCACTAAGAAAACTCTGATTTCAAGTAGGTGTTTTCAAACTGCTATCTAGAGTCTGGTATTAAGCAATCCCCGTACTCGCAATCAAGGTTTTAAATTTCGTCTCCAGTGTAGGTTTTGGTCCCCATGGAAACGGAAATGTGTAAAAATCATAGACATTATAAATCATAAAAACATTGAAAATTTTGGATGAAACTTCAGGAAATATTAGAACATGTACCAATCGTGGTTTCAAAACTCAGCTGAGACTGATCTGATCCAATCTGCAGTCCCTTATGGATCACCTGATCTGGCCAATTGAGCCCGGCCAATCCAATCAGATCAGCCAATCTGGACTGGGATCGACCAATCCAATTCCAAATTTTGAAACCATGGTATCGATACACCTAGGAATCATTACATAAGCAAAACAACCATATATAAAGGTTGTTGGAAACCAATACCCTAATGACATATGTTGTCGTGTATATGGGTTGGTAAAACATAAAAAAACACAACATAATATAGCTATACATCCATATAAAGTAAGGAAACAATAGATAAACATGCACACCAAGGAAATAATATAAAATCCAAACCACATATCCATTAATTACATGAAAACATCAGCAAAAGTTATGGAAGTATGGAAACATCATGGAAATAATGGAAATCGCACATGAAACTTCAGTTAATGTTTGAATAATCAGCAATACACACATAGGAATATAACATGAAATTTTAAGATATGTTAAGAACCAATACACAATCTGCATAATACTACCATTTTTTAAATTTCAGTTGATACATGTCGTACGGAAAATTTCGTACCAGTACTACAGGGGTAGAGTTCAAACCCCCCCCTAACAACAACAACAACAACAACAAACCTTATCCCAACTATTTGGGGTCGGCTACATGAATCTTGTTCCGCCGTTCCGCTCTATTTAGGGTCATATCTGCCATTAAATTACAAGCTGCCATGTACCTCCTCACTACTTCAACCCAAGTCAATTTTGGCCTTCCTCTAGACCTTCTAGCACCTTCAACTTGCATTGTCTCACTCCTCCTAACTGGTGCAGTCATTGGTCTTCGTTACACATGCACAAACCATCTCAATCTACTTTCCCTCATTTTATCACCTATTGGTGCTACACCTAAGCTCACATGAATGGATTCATTCATAATTCTATCCTTTCTAGTCTTGCCAGTCATCCATCTCAACATCCTCATTTCAGCCACACTCATTTTATGTATGTTCTATTAGAATAGATGGTAGAGAATACATGTACACATAATGAGGGTATTTCGGTCATGGAGAGTCTAGGTTTATATACCATTTTATTTGGTGTACTAATGAGGATAATATAAATAAAGAGCTACCATACGAGTTACCCTAACTCATACGAATAAATTCTTACCAAGCAACTGTTATCAGAGCATGGAAAAGTGATCGGGAGACTGGCTGCATCTCGTTGCGAACATCAGCAGCCGTACGGACACCTCCATGAAGGGGAGTTCTCTTATGATTTTGAGAGACCATGAATTTAGATGATTTTTTGTATTAATCTCAGTAGCAACCGAAATCAATAGCCAAGTTTTTTTCATTTTTTAACTATTTTTCTCAAAGAGGTCACGATTTGGAGTTTGGTGATCTGCACGCAATCCGATAGTTTTTTAGAAGGGTTTTGGTCTAATTTGTCTCCCCAATGATTCAGGAGGCTAGCAAACCAAGTCTCAAGAAGAATGGATGTGAATTGAGCTCGCAGTGAAGAGATCAATGCTCCTAGATTGCCACCAGCCAAGTTTTTTCTCTCTCCTAACGATTTTTTTTAGTTGTGCAGAGATATTGCACATTAGTGTTCAGTTGATCCTTGTTGTGTAGCTTGATTATATCTGAAGGCCCGTGGTGTCTCCGGCTGGTTTTGGGGTGATTAACATGTCACTAGTCCCTCCACCAATTCAGATTCTAGCTTTCTCACATTAGTTTGTTATTGAGAATCTCCTTCATTACTAATCTCACCTAGTTATCCTTAGTAATTGTGGTTGTTTTTGGAAATGGCTGAAGACCATTAGAAATCCAACCCTCTTGTTGATGAGACTAGTACAAAGGATGTCGAAAATTTTTAAGTTGTTGAGGAATTGACTACACAACAAATCACCACTGTCAAATTTGATGACAGCAATTACTTGGCATGGTCTAAGTCTGTTCTCATTTACATTAAAGGCAAAAACAAGGAAAATTCTTTGACTGGGGAGGTTGAGAAGCAGGATAAGAAAGACCCTAAATATAGGAAATGGAAAACTGAGAATGCTATGGTCAAGGGCTGGTTGCTAGGTTCTATGAAACCAGAAATTAGTGATCACTATCTGTTCTTGGAGACAATATACCAGATTTGGGATGTCTTGGCCAAATCTTATTCTAAAATTTACCACCCAGGAAAAATGTATGAATTACGCCAAAGAATCTCTCAATTCAAGCAAAGTGGGCAGCCACTTATTATCTAATATACCTCCTTGCGGAAGATGTGGAACGAATTATAACACTATACCACCTATCATCCAACATGTGTGAAGGACATGATTGAATACAAGAAACATGTGAAAAATATACATATATTTGAGTTTTTAGCCAGTCTCAACTTTGAGTTCGAGCAAATTAGGGGTCTTATTCTTGCCAAAGATCCTCTACTATCATTAAATGAAGTGTATACACATGTTCATAGAGAAAAGGCACCAAAGAGTGATGAATTTACCTTCTATGTTTGAAAAGTCTATACTTACTTTCACGTCCATCAAAGAAAACAAAGGTGGCAATTCATGGCGTGGTCATGGTGGAAGGTCAATACCTACATCTGAGGATAGGGATAAACTCAAATGTGAGCACTGTGGTCGGTATAGACATACCAAGGAGCAGTGTTGGGAACTTCATGGACACTCACATGATTTACCCACTCGAGGTTTTCAACGTGGAAGATTAGGTATTAGCAAGGGAGGTGGCTGATTTAGTGGTACCCATATGAATGCCAACTCAACTTCTTCTACCAACATAGAGATGGTACATATTTCATAAAATTCTATGCCCTCAAGTGCTACAGAGGGTAGTCTCTCGCAAGATGAGATTGAAGCATTACGTCGATTCATTTCTCAGCTTAACCATTCTTCTATTGGCCCTACTTCATCATTTTCCTATTCAGGTACATCTACATCAGCCTTGTCTACATCTATTTCAAGTCCTCAGTGCTCCTAGATTATAGATTGAAGAGCCTCCCACCATGTGACTAGTATGTCCTCTCTATTCACTTCTTATCAAACTAGTTCAAACAGAGATAAGGTCCGTATAGCAGACGGCTCTCTTTCATCTGTTGCTGGACAAGGGGACATTCTTGTCATTCCTAATTTATAGCTATCGTTTGTCCTACATGTTCCTAACTTCACTTTAAATCTTCTATCCATTAATCACCTTACCAAAAGCCTTAATTGTTGTGTTATTTTATTTCTATCTCATTGTGTGTTTCAGGACATGGTGACGAGGAAGACGATTGGTTTGGGGTATGAGAAGGATGATTTATATCTCTTGGACTCGCAGTCGCAGTTACCAATAGCTTCGTCTGCAATAAAAAGCGATGCTTCTTCTGGATCAAATGAGTTGCTCACTGGGCAGCACCGTTTGGGTCACTTATCACTTTCTGTCTTAAGAAAAATGTTCCCTCAGTTGTCCATTTCCAATTTCAATTTTTTATACAAACCTTGCCAATTGGCTAACATTGTAGATCTATTTATCTAATCAGTAATAAAAATAAAAGTTCACTTTCATTTTAACTTGTGCATTCTGATGTATAGGGTCTGTCTTCTACTACCTCTCTCTAGTTTTAGATTTTTTGTGACATTTGTGGATGATCGTTCTCACACTACCTAGGTATACTTGATAAAACATAAGAGTGATGTGTTTGCATCAATTAAGTCTTTTCACTCCATGGTTTTTACCCAATTTAATACAAAAATTCAAATTCTCAGATCTGATAATGGTGGGAAATACATTTCCCGTGATTTTTCTTCATTTATTGATGAGTTTGGAATTATTCACTAGACCATGTGTCCATGCACTCCTGAACAGAATGGGGTACCTGAAAGAAAAAAATCGTCATTTATTGGAAATTGCACGTGCTATCATGTTCACCATGAATGTGCCTAAGACATTTTGGTCTAAAGCTATTCTTACTGCAATCTACCTCATGAATAAGATGCCTACACATGTCCTTTCTCATAAACCCCTTGTGAAGATTCTTGTACCTAGCTCACCCTTATTTTCCTTACCTCCAAAAACCTTTGGTCATGTATGTTATGTCCATGTGCCTAAACTTGATCGTACCAAATTAGACCCAAAGGCACTCAAAGGTGTTTTTCTAGGACTTATGATGTCAATCAGAAAGGGTACGAATGTTTCCATCTATCCTCTCGTCGCCTCCTTGTGTCACTTGATGTCACATTTTCTGAATTTATTCCATTCTTGGCTTCACAGGGGACATCTCTCCACAGGGAGCAGGTATCTGATGAAGAGTTGCCCCCTTCCTATTCCCATTCCTATCCCTTCATATCATTTTGATGGAAAAGGGGGTGTTGGGGACAAGGGAGAGCAAGAGTTACAAGTGTACACAAGGAGGAAACATGGAATACAAGGAGGTATACAAGACTTAACTTCTCAAAACCGTCTCCAAGAGTCGGCTTGAGAACCTATTCCTAATTCAAGTAATGATCGCACATCTTCACCTTCCCCCTCTCAGTATCTTGATGATCTTAACCAGCCTATAGCCCATAGGAAAGGTGTGAAGTCTTGCACACAACATCCCTTGTTAAACTTTGTGTCTTACAATTCATTATCTTCAATGTTTTATTTTTTTTTTGTGGCCTTACCTACTGCTATTGTTCCTCGTAGTGTATCTGAGGCATTAAAGCAACCCAAATGGAAGACTGCAATAGCTGAAGAAATGAAGGCACTAGAAAAAAATAATATGTGGTCAAAGGAAAGAAGTTAGTTAGTTGTAAAAGGGTGTTCACTATCAAGTACAAGTCAGATAGATCCGTAGAGAAGTACAAAGCGAGATTGGTCGCAAAAGGGTACACTCAAACATTTGGGATTGATTATCACGAGACTTGTGCTCCAGTAGCAAAAATAAACTCAATCAAGATTCTCATCTCACTTGCTGTAAACCAAAGCTAACCTCTTCTACAATTTGATGTGAAGAATGCATTTTTGCATGAAGACTTGGAGGAAGATGTGTATATGGCTACTACACTTGGATTTTGTATGCCAGAGGTTGAAGGGAAAGTTTGCAAGCTTAAGAAGGCTTTGTTTGGATTGAAACAGTCACCCTGTGCATGGTTCGAAAGATTTCAGGCTGCTATGATCCAGTTTGGCTACAAATAAGCACAGATTGATCACATCTTGTTCATAAAAAGACAAGGCCCCAGGATGATGACCTTGATTGTGTATGTAGACGATACTGTGGTGACTGGGAATGATGAAAATAAGGTCAAATGCCTTAAAAGTAGCCTTGCCAAAGAGTTTAAGATCAAGGATCTTAGTTTCTTGAGGTACTTTCTTGGGATTGAAGTTGCTACATCAAACAAAGGCATCTTTCTCTTTCAACGAAAGTGTGTGCTAGATCTCTTGAAAGAGCCTAGTATGGAAGGATGTAAACCGTGTGTTATTCCTATCAAGGTAAATCACAGACTGAAAGAAAATGACAGTGACAGACTACTTGATGCAGGAAGGTTCCAAAGGTTAGTGGGGCATCTTATTTACTTATCC
Source organism: Platanus orientalis (assembly GCA_025762735.1). Classification (NCBI taxonomy): domain Eukaryota; kingdom Viridiplantae; phylum Streptophyta; class Magnoliopsida; order Proteales; family Platanaceae; genus Platanus; species Platanus orientalis. Next base: position 10,533 of record JAOXJP010006165.1, on the reverse strand, counting down.
CTAACCTATCCTGACATCACATATGCAATTGGTGTCATAAGTCAATTCATGCATGCACCTAGCCAAGGCCATATGGAGGCAGCATACAGGATTCTCAGACATCTGAAGGGTTGTCGAGGCAAAGGGATCCTATATCAAAAGAATGATCATCATCAGATCAAAGTATATATCGATGCCGATTAGGCTAGCTCATTAACAGATCGAAGATCCACCTGTGGCTACTCCTCATTTGTTGGAGGAAATTGAGTAACCTGGAGGAATAAGAAACAATATGTTGTAGCGACATCTAGTGCAAAGGCTGAATTCAGATATATCGCTCATGGTATTTATGAATCACTATGGTTGAAGATGTTACTCTCTGAAGTGGGTTGGCCCATCACAAGACCTATAAGAATTTATTGTGATAATAAGGTTGCAATCAGTATGGCACATGATCCTGTGCAACATGACCTTACCAAACATGTGAAAGTTGATAGACACTTCATCAAGGACCATCTCAAGAAGGGAAATATATGCACACCCTTTGTTCCGACTCCCAATCAACAAGCTGATCTATTTACCAAGGGGCTTAGTACATCACAATTTCTATGTTTGATAAGCAAGTTGGGAATGAAAGATAACTATTCTCCAGCTTGAGGAGGAGTGTTAGGATCTATGGTAGAGAATACATGTACACATGACGAGGATATTTCGGTCATAGAGAGTCTGGGTTTATATACTATTGTATTTGATGTACTAATGAAGGATAATATAAATAAAGAGCTACCGTATAAGTTACCCTAACTCATACGAATACATTCTTCCCAAATGACCGTTAACACAGGTTCCAAGTTGTTCAAACCCACCCCCCCTAAGTTTTAAAAATTTATTGTATCACGGCAAGTGCCACACATGCCCGACCAATACAATGAAATTTTTTTCATAAAATGGTTATTTTTTAGGGTCAATACGCAATACTTTATCGAGTATCGACGTATCAACCCCCCTAGTATCGCAAACTCAAAAAACCCTTTTTTTTCTTCAAATTTTTAGTAGAACTTCTATTAACTAAATCTATGACTCCGCTTCCATCCTTTCAAATCAAAAATACATATTTGGGCCGAAACAAAGGATCAAAGCTGAAACTCCAAATTTCATCAACTATTTCAATAAGTCCCTTAGTTTTGATTCAATCCTTCTACATTTCTTATATGTTACATATATATTGTAGATCTAAACTTTTATGGAATCAAATTATTTTCAAAAAATAAATTATTTATTTATTTATTCGAAAATATAAAAAAAAAATAATGAAAAATTAAAAAACCACACTAAATGGGGCATTGTTTGGTCTTTTTTTTATATGAGATATTATAGCCCATCATCTACATAACAAGTCAATTTGGTAAATTTTCAAAACAAAATTTTACATATCTAGTAAATATATAAAAAATACTGAAAATAACAAAAAATTGAAGAAAAAAAATATAGGAAGCATATTAGAACACATTGAATTCTACTATGTTTTTCTGTATTTTTTAATTTTCCTTATTTTTTAAATAAAAAATTACATAAAAATGAAAAAAAAAATCAGAAAATTATAACAAACATGGTAAAACATTTTGAAACATATTGGGCTATAGAATTGTCATTGATTATGTAGATTTGTAGCTTAATTGTGCAATGTTTTGTGGTATTTATCGACCTTTTTAACACTTAATTTCAGATGTGTGAGACAATGTGTCACGGGGGTACCAGTTTCCAAATATTGATACCTAAATATATAACGAAGTGTAATGGTTTCTAAGTGTTTAATAATGCTTATTATAACATTTCCTAAAGTTTTAATAAAAAATTTCAAGGTTGACATAGTGTTTCCATAGTTTCCATTGGTGACAATGAATGTCATAAGAGTGGTAGTTCTCCCAACCATCATAGATGGTTGTTTTCTATATGTAATGATTCCTAAGTGTGATTTAGTGTTTATTATATCAAACCTGAAGTTTCAATAAAAAAAATCCAACATTTGGTTAGTGTTTCCACCGTTTCCTTTTTTTTCAACGTTACAATGCAATAAATCAATATGTATCTATACCCCAAGGGTGCAATACAAAGTATGATACAGATACTTTAAACCTTGAATGACATAGCCATCATGAGGGTACCTATATCCATAAGAAAATGTAGAACTACTACGTACAAGCTACCATCTAGTCTCAAAAGATAAACCACTTCCAATCGAATTACAACCATCAATACCCACGTTGTCAAAATGTCGCTACTGAACTCTTGGTGATGCTATAGCAATGAGGAGAATAAGCCTTTCCCTTTTCCTCCTCGTCCACCTAGTGGTACCTCAGTGTTGATGATTCCAACATGACTATGCTAGATGTGTACCAAGGTCCCCCATCCTAGGTTGCATGATCCCATCTATACTCTATTGTGAATGGACTAAAGATTCCCTGATTTTCCTCACCAGCATTAATTTAATCAATGACCCACCCTCACTCCTTGTTGGTGATCTACCTTCGAAGGTGACTCCATGGACTAGTCAACATCATTATCATCACCGCCACTACCATCACCTCCTAACCAAGATTGTTACTATGTAGATATAAACTCTTGATATCTACTCCTATCTCACTCATAATGTGAGAGCTCAACTATGCACCTAACACGTCTAACACCGGCTATCCAACCTCTGTCATTCACTCATATAGCAGGTCTTCCTTGTCCCACTTGTAGAATATATTGTTCTAATCAATGGGATCAATGTAGTCCTCCTTGCTCCAGCTCAAATTCACATGCTTCATCATGATTCACATGTCATAGTCGACGAATACAAGCTCCTGCAAGTTCTCATGCCAAGTCTATTGCGGTGCTTCGAATGAATGAGATAAAATATTCCAATTTCTCTCGCAACCAGAAAAAGATGCACTCCGAGATAGTACTTTTATGATGATCTTCCTCTAGTTGGGGATGGCACTCCTGTATAAAAACAACCATTCAACTGCAAAATTCAAAATTCACACATCAGTAATTGCAAATGTTATATTATTACTACTCAATTCTCCCTACAATTGCATCCAAAGCAAATTATGTTTACCAGGAGGTATATTCTCTTGTTCCCCACCATGTTTAACACCTTCACATGCAGCTCTATAGCGAATGGCCACCCAACACTTGCTCCAGAATAAATGCTATACATAATCAGTTCAGCTCTCGTCCTTATCAGACTTGCTTTCATGCTAATCATATCATCCCTGGCAAGAGAACATCTACTTCAACCCAATCTTCTTCTGTCATATATTCTTAAGATCTTCTGTGATATATTCTTGAACTTAGTATGTGGTCATACTTGGCATCCCTAATGGAATTTGATGCCTAAGAGATTTGAGGAATATCATACGATGGTTGCAACCATTAATTAATGATTGACTGTTTTGTAGGACCAATCCAACCATCACACATAATAGTCACCTCATATTACGGCCACTACTTTAAAACCCCAATGTAATCTTCCAACTCCTGGCATAAGTACTTTGTCATAATCTCATGAGAAATGGATAAGGAATATCGTATGACAATCGCAATACAACATACATTAATGATTGAACCATCACATATAATAGTCAACTCATATTCCGATCATCACTTCAAAACCCCGATGTAATCTTCCATCCCTTCTCATGACCTAAGTATTTTGTCATAATCTCATGAGCAATGGACCCCTTCACGCGACCCAACCTTTACTAGCTTCATCTATCAAATGTTGGAGCAGTGGCCCTTAGTCAAAGTTGGAAAAATGTTGTGATAAAATGCACATGTTGCACCTATATTGTCCCTCACATTTCCCCGCATTCGCTTCAACCTCATCTGCTCTGAATCTTGTATGTAAAACATAGAAGTATCCATGACAATCAGTTCCTCCCTCAAACTGTGTGCGAGTCATCCCCACATGCACCAGCTTCCATAGGCTTAAGCTTTGCCTCTCCAACCCCACTAAAAGGCTAGAACTACCACTGGTCCTCAAACTACTACCCCTCATACAGCTCACTCCTTATGCATACATAAAGAAAACCAAAATCTGGCATAGATGAGCAAATCCTACTCAGCTATTGCACCTTATGCTAATGCAGGACAAACACATTAAGGTAATGTGAATGAGGAGACAAGGCCTAGATTGCTAAATTTAATGATAAAGGAGAAGCGAGGCTCCTACTCATCTAGGAAGCACCGACACTGATACGGGACACGGGTACGATACGATACAGATACGATGATACGACAATTTTTTAAAAAATAGGATACAATAAGGCAGGGATACGTTAATTAATTAATTAATTAATTAATATTTTTAGCTAGATTTTATGTTTAAAAATAAATAACAAGCATAAATAAATATATCTAAAAACATATCTAAAACTAATTTAAAGGCTTAGTGGCAAGAATTGTTGGTCTATGTTCTCTCACGATTGACCCATCCTTTTGCCCTTTTTATTTTAATTTTATAAGATTTACCATAATACCCTTATTTTTTGTGTTCCACCATGTCTGAAACATGTCTAACAAAAAATTCCCTTTTTCTCTCTCCTAGCACTGCTAGGATACGCAGGCAGAGGTATCTTTGAAGTGTCCGTGTCCGATACGTGTCGTACACGGCAGGGTTTTAGAGGTATCCGTGTTTCCTTCCTACTCATCAATAATGTGCATATTAAGTTCAGTTTGGTTCAGTTTTCTAGGGCCTAACATGTAGAAATTTTTGTCAAAAAAAAAAAAAACTACTAAATTCCATACAAGAGAATATACCAACAATGCTAAAGACAATTCTGCACTAACATGATTGTTAAGCACTTTTTAAGAGCAATTTTCCAACTGTTTGCAAGGGCTTCAAAGGATTGGTTTACATCATATTTTAGAGGGTTGTGAAATGTTTAATTTAAGGTAAGGAGCATGCAAAATGGTTATGGAATTAAGTCAAAACAGTCGCATGAAGTAGGTTAAATGATCACAATTAACAGAAAATTTTAGGTTTAATAAGTGTTTTTGTTGGCTTTATAAAGGCTAATAACAATTAGATAAAACATGTTCTAGTACTATGAGACATAAGTCAAGGTCATAATCAATCATATTAAGTATTTCGGGGTCACTAAACATCACATACCATGCAGGAATGGATGCCCCAAGTCATGTATACGTGCTACCTAGAAATCTGAGTTGTTATTTTATGAGAAAACGGGTGATAGGGTTCCCAAACCCTTGAGATTCAACCCTTGAACGTGGGTGAGGAATCTCACAATTAAAAAACCAAATTTTAAACGTCTCCAATGGCAAAAAAAATTAAATAAATAAACATCCACTTATTTGAAACGGATCTAAGTACACGTCATCATATTCACTTTGATGCAAATCCACCCCAATTGTTGTATATCCTCCATTAAGTGATGAAACGAACCTCCAACAATGGAAAGAGCACCAAGATAGTTAAGAACCTCCACCCTAAGTGTTAAACCCCACTCTAAATACAACTCTTCCGGGTTTTGAAGCTTCAAAATTAAAGAAAATGGATGTCTTTTCCAACCCAACCGTCCACACAAGAGAGAACAAGAACAAATTGGAGGCACCACAAACTTGGGTTCAAAACTTGTCTTCACCCACTTACCTATCAAAAAAGAACAAATTCAATTTTTTTTTCTTCATTAATTTTCAATTGGAGACAGCTAAGAGGCTTTTAAAACCTCTCACATGCCAACCCTAATTAGGGCTACCTAATTATGATGATTTTTTGACTTATTATACCCCTAATGTGGCGTCCCCTCATAAAATACCCGTTTTTGCCACTTTTTGGATAATTATGCCCTTAAAACATGTCTTTGCTTATCTCTACCTCACTCCCTATACAAAATAATGCCCCCCTCCATATTCCACATGACATAATAAAGCCCATAAATCCAAATTACAACTGGAATAAACAAAAGAAACTAAAATAAAGTACTAAAAATAAAACTAAAAATAAATGAGCACTGCAAGAATATCTGTTTACAAGAATGTGTCTAGATGGCTCTAAGCACCCCACCCTACTCAAACCATATGAGTGTGATGGCTCTCCTCCTCCTGTACTGGCTCAGTCATTAATCTCCTTGAGGTCTTATGTCATCATCATTTAGGTTAGTAGCCAGTAAATGTCTTAGAAGGGCTCAAACCTGTCCACCTATTGACCCTCCGAGTCTGCATCCATGTTTGCATCACCCATTCATTCATTGCATGAGAAGATGAAGAGGAAGATTAGTTTGAGCAATGAGGGGTATAAGTAGTCGGTTGATTCTTGTAGAGTGCATCACGAGTTTCAAGTAAGAAATTCAATTATGGTTCATTTCCACCCTGAACAATTTCAGCTTAGGGTATCATGGAAATTGCATGCTAGAAGTTCAAGACTTTATAAAGTTTTGAAAAGAATTGGACCAAATGCATACATGATTGATATATCTACTGATCTAGGGATTAGTTCTACATTTAACATGGAAGATCTAGTTCCTTTTTATGGGAAATTTGTTCCTACGGACCCATTTGCAAGTTCCATAGATAATATGATCTAATTACCTCTACTTGTTCCACCACCTCCACCATTACTAGCACCACGAGAGGAGATTGAGGCCATATCGATGATCAAAAATTATCCACTAGACGGGGCGGGTATCAGAGATACCTCATCAAGTGGAGGGGCACACCAAATAGTGATTGCACCTGGTTGGTAGAATCAGAGATACAACGCTTAGATCCAGACATGCTTGAGAGGTACCAAAGTTCTACATCAACAGAGTTGACGTCTTTTCAGGCGGGGAGAGATGATGGAGACATCAGACCTCGAGAAAATTCAGGACTGAACCAGCAAAGGAGGAGAGTCATCCCACTCATATGGTTTGAGTAAGGTGAGAGTGCCTAGAGTCATCTAGACACATTTTTACATATAGATATTTTTGTAGGGCTCATTTATTTTTAGTTTTATTTTTAACACTTTTAGTTTCTTTTGTTTATTTCAATTGTAATTTAGGTTTATGGGTTTTATTATATCATATAGGATATTGGGGGGTATTATTTTGTATGGGGAGCGAGGTAGAAAGAAACAAAGACATATTTAAGAGGCATAATTGTCCAAAAGGTGGCAAAAGTGAGTATTTTATGAGTCACCACATTAGGGGTATAATAAGTCCAAAACTCATCATAATTAGGTAGCCCTAATTAGGATTGGCGTGTAAGAGGTTTTAAAAGCCTCTTGGCTGCATCCAATTGAAAATTTATAAAGAAAAAAATTGAACTTGCTCTTGTTTTCTCTTGTGTGGATGGCTAAGTTGGAGAAGTCATTCATCTTCTCCAATTTTAAAGCTTCAAAATCTAGAAGGGTTGTCCCTAAGGTGGGGTTTAACACTTAGGTTAAAGGCCCTTAACTATCCCGGTGCTCTTTCCATTGTTGGATGTTCGTATCATCACTTTATGGAAGATATACAACAAATTTTGGTGGATTTACATCAAAGTGTGATGGTATATAATTAGATATGTTTCAAGTAAGTGGATGCCTTTTTTTTTTTTTGCATGAATGAAAGATCTACAAACTTTTTCCATTAAAGACGTTAAAAATTTGGTTTTTTCATTGTAAGAGACCTCACCCACACTCAAGGGTTGAATCTCAAGGGTTTGGGAACCCTACCGCCCGTTTTCCCATAAAATAACCCAAATTTCTGGGCAGCAAATATGTATGACTTGGGGCATCCATTTTTGCATGCTATGTTATGTTTAGTTACCCCTAAATGCTTGATATGATTGATTATGACCTTAATTTATATTTCATGGTGCTAGAACACGTTTTATCCAACTGTTATTAGTCTTTCTATAGCCAACAACAACATTTGTTAAACCCAAAATTTTTTGTTAATTGTGATCATTTAGCCTACTTCATGTGACTGTTTTAACCTGATGTCGTGGCCATTTTGCATGCTCCTTACCTTAAATTAAATATATTATACCCTTCTAAAATATCATGCAAACCATCACTTTAAAGCCTTTGCAAACAGTTGAAAAATTGCTCCTAAAAAATGTTAAACGATCATGTTAGTGCAGAATTGTCTTTAGGATTGTTAACATATTCTCTTTATGGAATTTGGTAGCTTTTTTTTTTTATGACTGAAATTTTTGAATGTTAGGCCATAGAAAACTAAACCAAAATGAACTTAAAATGCACACCATTGATGAGTAGGCCTCGCTTCTACCTTATCATTTAACTTAGTAATCTAGGCCTTATCACCTCACTCACATTATCCTAGTGTGTTTGTCCCGCATCACATGCTCAACTACCAGACTGTCTTGAATGGCAAGTCTCAGCCTCACTACTACATCTCATAATCTAAATTGTATGAAATCCCCTCACCATATAAGCGTCAACATCCACATGACCAAGCCTCTCAAACACTACAAACCTGAACACTAGCTCCCTCCCTTTCTACTCTTTCTTGTCCAAAATAGTGCCCTAAAGAGGTTCTACATTAAAATTTGGACTTCTCTACAGTTATTGCATTGTGCCATGTTAGAAAAACTATCAAAAAGATACCACTTCAATAAATAAAAAAACACATGCTACCAACTCCTTCCAACAATAATTACACTATGATTTATCCCTTTTCCTATTTAGAGGACACCCAAGCCACCAACCAATTTCATCCTTTCCCTAGCACGGTATTTCGAGTCCTAGATACTTTTAGAATGTATAATATAAACAAACAATGACCAAGAGAAAGGGGCCATTAGCAAAGCAAAAACGGTGTCATGAAACCTACTTTTTTATTATAAAAGCCACTTCTATATACCCGAAGACATATAGACTCATTACAATCATCAATCCTTTGTCACACTAGTGTCTCATTTCTTACTTTTCTTAACTCCCCCAGATGCTTGAGGTGCAAGTGCAGACGCGGTCAGGCCGCTCTCTAGGTCCCTGGGCCAAACACTCTTCCCTCCTAGCAAACTTCCTTTCCCTACTAGCCTTGTTATTAACCCGCTTCACCTCAAATTGATCAGACAAAGTCTTCTCTCTTGCTTTCTCAGCTTTTAACTTGTGGATACTTTCCATCAACACAGTTATTCTTGAAGACGTACCCTTCATCTTCATGTACATGTCTTGCGAAAAAAGTGCCTCAGCACCTGCATCCTCCTCATCTAGAGAATCTTCGTGGGCAGCCTTGCCTCCCTCATACCTTTTCGTTTACCTTAGCTAGAGTGACGTTCCTTTCTCTTGGCCTCCTTCATTCAGCGTGCACGAGATCGAGAGTGAATCTTGGTTGGTTTCCTAATGATGAAACCATCCATCACCAGTTTTCTTACGTATTGCCTGGAGTTCACCATGGAGATTTCACTGACTTCATTTGGGTCGGACCTTCCCTCTCCCACACCTTAGAACACTTGTGGCAAACCGTTTCTGGAGCTTCAACGAGACCATCACCTCCCTCTCTATTCAGAATATAAGTGGCATATGATGCTTTATATGACATACACTCCTTCCCATCAAATAATTATTTTAAATAATTTTAAACATTCGAAAAGTAGGAACATAATTATCCAAATAACATGTTATAGCCTATGGGCCCCCACCCAAATCATGTACTTTCGGTCTATTTTTCAAATTTCATACTTTCACTAATTTTTCAATGGAAAACAATAAATATTATTTGCCAAAAAAAAAATTATGACTATCCTAGTGTAGATTATGAAATATCACACAACATATAAAAAATCTAGCCTTAAACAAGTTATATTTTCACTTACCAGGGTATTCCTTAAAGCTTGGGAATAAGGTGTCGATCCATTGATCAAGAGCCCAATCATTGTTATAAATGGAAGCCCGAATGGAGTCCTAGATTTTGTCTAGTAGTACAAAATCATGTGTTTTTCAGCAACAAAAAAATGGCAAATACGGGTCTCTTTGCTTTCAATGACCAGTTAGAGTTGTCAATGAGCCAAGCTAGCTCATCATGAGTTGAGCCTGAGCCTCCAAATGATCTCATTTAGCTAAGTGAGCCAAAGCTGAGCTACACTAGGCTCAGCTTGTAAAAAGCTCAGTTTATTAAGAGTATTGTATATGTATATATTATGAGAGAAAAAATTTTGTGACCAACATTGGTTGACCAATATGTGATCACATCACAAGCTGACACATGGTGTGTATAAGGTTGCAACCGTCAAAAACATTGCTCAACTCAAAAAGTAGGTGTTCAGAAAGAGGCATCTAATTCAAAAACACATCATTCAGTAGTCATGATACCGGGAGCATATGGGATCAAAAAGTAGAAGCTGGGTGATCATGGATGATCTTTTGGGTTACAAAGTATACGGGCAGTTTAGGAATACAATCAGAAAAGGGTTATTTGTAATAAGGCCTAAAGACCATGGGTATTTTGGAAATCATAGTTCAACACTTGGAGTTGTCTCTGGAACCTGTGATTGGAGAGGTGTCCCTACAGAACCATAGCCTGCGATTGGATCTGGTGTTCTTCATATCTCCTAAGG